>VZRW01005938.1:486779-531779 GCA_013398125.1 Aegotheles bennettii
CCACATCCCCAGCCCCCCTCCCTTGCCTCCCCCCTTCCCTCCCCTCCAGTTCACTGGCTGTATCAGTGTCACATAATTAAATCGGCTTTCCTGTTTGCCTCTGCTTCCTGCTAATTGTTTGCTCACAGCTAGGATTAGCAAGTCAGGGTTATTTTTCACATATCCTCACACAGGTTTTTCTGCAGCAGGAGGCCACTTCATGGTTCTTGGCCTCCTTACTAGCCTGCATCTCATGCACTATGGACAAACAGCTCGGTGGGCCTTGGAAAAGCAGGGAGATTGCTGGGCTTCCCCAGAGACCACCTGGCAGCTCTGCAGCATGGTCAGGGGAGAGAATCTGTATCAATATTTTTTTTTCTATCTCTTCTGCAAAAGAGGCTGAGATTTTCTGTAAGGACAAGCAGTCTGTGGGTGTGGGTGACCCCGTTGGGCACCTGGTGAACCTAACACCCATTCTGCAGATCAAGTTGCAGCTCAGGCGCTGGTCAGATGAGGAGCTCCTCAAACGGAGGCTCACGATAATCCCTTTGGGAACTGCTGAGCCACACCATTTTAATGGTATTAGCATGAGGGGTAAGCCTAAAGCAAATACTTGGTGTCACTATTGCAAGTGCATCACAGTATAAGAAGTTATCTTCTATTAGCTAAGCCCTCATAGCTGCTCGGGAGCCCCACTTGCAGCTTGCCCCAGCTAGGAGGCAAAATGAACCGGTTTACACCACCCCTATGGTGACTCTTCACTCTGCAATTCACAGAGGCTACAAGTGGGTTGCAGAGCTCAGCTAACCAGTTGAAAACGATTAAGGCATAGTTACATCATCTTTCATGAGCCTGGACTCACATCTTTCAAGCCTGATGAAAATGCTTGAATAAACCATCTTGTTTTGGAAGGAGGAAAATAATAACTTGATTAAGCTAATTAGTGCAGAAAGTATCTTTTTGCAACAAGCACTTGGAAAAACTCACTTATTTTTCAGAAGGGAGCAGAATATGCACAAGGTCATGCTGTCTGCTCTGTCCAGCAGAGCTACTGCTGCTGTGGCCCTGGTCTTTCAGGAGACCATATGATTTTAATTGTTTTTGCCTCTTGGGAGAAATTTGTACTGAAATCCCTCAAATGTTGAAGAGAAGTTTACATAAAGATAACCATGAGAGTCTATTTTTCTCCCACTTTATTTTTTTCAGAATTAAAATCTTTGCCTATCCCAGTGCTGCAATTTAGTCTTTCGGTCTTAGATGGTATGGGCTAAGAATCTAAAGTAGCTTTAAATATAAATGTAGCTGCTGTTTCCTTTGTACTCCATACTACTATAAACCCCCACAAATTTTAGCTGGATATTTGAGGGCTCTTGGCTAACTGATAGAGTGGTTTTGAAGGTATGCGTTTCTTTTCCCCGTAAGCCCAGAGGTTAATAACAACAACAATAGTAAACCTAAAATAACAGTCTTCTGTCCTCCACAAAATCTCTCTAGGTGCTTCACACTGAAGGCTTTACCTGTAAAGAAAATCTTTCTCTTTCATATGGACCTTTTTGACTTTTCATTGCAGCTGTTCCTGACTCCAGCCTGCTTGGGTGACTAATTCCAAGCCCTCGGTATTCCCCAACCACCCTGGGTGGAAACACCCAAACTTTCCTGCTTTGCCACATTTTCTATTGGGAGATTCCCTCCCTGCCCTTCACATTCTTATATCCATCTCAGTTCAGTAGGAATCCCATCTCTGGTAGTTTCCAGGAGGAAAAGTGGATTTAATAGGAAGGGCTTGAACAGAGGGAAGGCTCACACCCTGCATGATAAAGGCAGATCCATTTTTTATCAGACCCTGAACACTGCGCTGCACAGAGTGTGCCACTCAGAAGTAGTTTGTGAAGGCACAGCTGAAACTTTGTCTGTTCCCTGCACACGCTGAAGGGTGTGCCTTGCTGCTGCCCCCCTGGAAAGCATGTTGGGACTCCTTTCCTGCTCCAGGGCCTGGGAATGTGGGCCTGTGTGCACCAGCCATCAGGAAACCCAGCTGCAGTGCTAGGCTCCAAAGCCAACCGCTGTTCCCTGCTTGTGAGCTGGCTGGGGCTTAGTGTGTGGTGAAGCTCTGCTATTCCATTCCATGCTTAGATTCCCTCATCCAACTTTCCTGCTAGTACAGTGTTAGATGGAGCCTTGAGTAAATGAATCTGCTTTGGGAGGTTGCTAATTAATTGGCTAATTATTAGCCTGACTGATGGTTTAGTTGATGATTCAGTGGTTGCTGGTAGCTTCATCATATGGGTAAAAGTATCCTTCATGTGTTTGCCAGGGAATGGAGTGAATACAAGGCTGGGAACCAGGAGTTTCTTCTAGTTCTTCCTTTGCCCTGACTGGGTTTCGTACCCTGGGACAAAACTCTTTGCCTCAGTTTCCCTAGCTATAAGATGGAAGTAGGCGTTCATAGCTCATTGGGGTGCTATGGACATTAATTAGTTCCTGCTTGTTAAGGGTTATTTGAAAATGTAAAATGCAATTATCTGATTACCCAAGTAACAGGCTGGTTTTCTGGTTGGCAGGGTGGCTAGCAAATTGGTGAGTTACTTAACTAGCTTGGTTAATGACCTGGTGCCATTTACAATGGGAACAAAATGATGTTGGGACGTTTCCTTTCAGCAGCACAGAGCTGTGTGATTTTTTTCCCTGAGATAATGAATGTTAGGAACACTTTTATTCAATATAATAATTTTAGATCAAAAATCGTTGCAACGTTAAACTATAATTTAGAGTTCTGTTCCGGAATCGGTTATCATTCAGATTTAAGTGGTTCCTCGGAATAGATTTCAGCCCAGGCGAGTTGAGCTTGAATAAATCACGGACTGGGCGGGTTCTCACGCCGCAGCAAGCTGCCTGGCAGGCGGGTGGGGATGGAGGAACTCCCGGCGAGGCTCCCGGCCCCGCTCCCGGGGGATGCGGGGATGCTCCGCCGCGGGGCCGGCGCCTCCCGGGGGCGGGGCCCGGGGCCGCTCTCCGCGGTGCTGAAGGCGCCGCTCGNCGTCCGCAGCCGGCGGCGGCTGCTGCGGAGCGTGGCGTGAGGAGAGAGTAGCGGGGAGGGTCTGGGTGAGCTTCTTGGGGGGTCTGCAGCGTTGGAACATAAAGAGCCCCACGGTCTGGAGAGGGCCGCTGGCTGCAAACAGGGCACTGGGGTGCGAACAGAATCGGGTTAGAATCCAAGAGATCACTGGGATCAACTGGCCCTCAGCTGGAGCTTTCACCCACGCCTATTTTTGTGTGAAAAGCAATTCCAGGACTTTCTCATCAGCTGCACAAGCCACTGCTGCTTCAGTCAGTACAAATCTCTGGAGTTACAATGGAGGCTGAAAGCACCAGCTGTTGGTAGGATCTGCCCAAGCTTCTCATTACCAACCCCTATTTTCTGTTGCCTATGGTTTTGTCAAATATTAACCACACAATCTCAGATCTTGCAGGCTAGGTGTTTGCTCAGTTGAAGTTTTACACTTATTAACTAATTGATACCTTTTTGGAAAATATGATTTTAAACAATGCCATATTATTTCTAGGCAGAACTAGCATCCCATGCTCTGGATCACATTGCTGGAATCTGATGAGGACTGAGCTTTATCTTTAGCCTATACCTCTGCTCTCAAAGACAGATCACAGCTATCTAAGCAATTCTGACATGTTTGCCTAATCCATCCTTAGAAACCTCCAGTGAAGTCATCCTCCTCTCTCTAGGTAAATCTATTGCAGTACTTACTCCTCTAACATTCTTCTCAATGTCCAAAGTAAATCTTCTTTTGTTGCAGTTTAAGCCCATAACTTTTTTTTGTATCTGTCAGTGATATGGAAAATAATTTATTCCCCCCCTCTTTCACCTATTAGTAATCTGCTGCCATGCCTCTCTTCAAACTTTTTTTTTTTTTTTCCCAACTAAACAATTCTGGTTCTTTTGGTTTTCCATCTTGTCTTCACAGATGTCTCATCATTTGTTCCCCACTCTCGAGTCATAAGTAAATTTGTGTGTTGCTTAAGTTGCTGCATATGGAAAGCAGCCCACCAAAGGAGGCCTTTCTGGGATAGATGATAGAGGGAAGAGTAATTCACGTCTTGCAAAGGACACTGCTGTTCATAATCCTGGTGTGGTAGCTGCTTTTTTTTTCCTGAAAAACTTGACATAGTTGACTCATGGGTGTGATTCATCATCACTCCAAGATACTGTTCTGCAAATCTGCTGCTTCCTAAATTGTGTTTGCACAGTCGATTATTCTTGACAGTGTGGTGCCTGGTCTTTTTTCTTTTGGTTTGGTTTTGAGGGGTGCAGTGTGTAGGTTTTTTTCATGTTGGAAGAGCAAGCTAAGAACGTCTACTTTCCCCTCTTTCACAGAAAAAAATAGTCACAACAGTATTAATTTTTTCACATTTTTTCACATTGTGGTCAGCATTAGGGTGGTGAAGATCTGATAACTTCTGTCAGGCATCTCTGTCTATATTTCTTATAGACAAATCTTCAGTTACAAACATTTTAAATAGTATTCTAGTCTTCTTTACTAATCAACCTGGATGTGCTCAGAAGTGGAGCAGAGTGAAAGAGATTTGTCCATCTAGCCTCTGCCTCTTCGCTTAATGAACCTGCAATGAGTCAGAGTCTGGTGAAGAAGTGCTCATTGCATGGTTATTGAAAGGGGAGTTCCAAAGAGATGTTGGAAGAATCACTTTGCCCCAGCAATAGTTCACTATTTTTTAGGGTTGTGCTTCCCCCTGCTTTATCCTTAGGGTGTGGCTCTGAGTCACAGATATAATTGCTGAATATATGGGAACTGTGGTGCTTCCACAGAGTGAGCTAATGCACTGAAAACATAAGAGTTTCCAAAATGAATCAGATGCCTTTGGATCTCCATTCCCATGTGCCTCAGTTTCGTGACTTTAGAATGGAAATAACAAGTTCCATTTTGGGGAAAATAAGTGGGTTCAACTCAGAAAAGGACTCAACCCCTCTTTTGATGAACACCAGAAAAAAACCACAGGAGAAAGAAACATACAGTTTTGTCTTCAGAAAAAGGTTTACACAGTGAGCGTGGTACATAGCACCTAATAATGAACAAAGAGAAAGTAAAATAAGGGCAGAACCACTTATTAAGGGAACACCATCCAAAGCCCTAGATTAAGGAGCCATTTCTTTGGAAATAGAGTTAAGGTTGTGTAATTCAAGCTGATAACATAATACAGTGTATATTTATGGCCTTTAACACTACAAGGCAGTTTTAAATCTGGCATTCCATCCTTTTGGTTCCTTGGCTTTGCACTTCAGGCAGGATCTGTTAATGCTGTAGGCAGTGATGTGTGTGTGTGCGCATGCATAGTGGAGGAGACACGGCATTTAGTTGCCAGAAAAACTAATTTGGACTCCATTGGAACTGTGAAATGCTGCTTACCCTCTTGTATTATAGGAATATCTGGGGAACGGGGGGAAAAAATTCTCAGGAAGCCCTGTGTAGTTTATTATTTTTCAAATTTTGACAAAACAAAAGGTGAATTGAAATGTAACCTTTGAATAACAAAAAAAGGGAGAAGGGTTTTAATGCTCTTTTCAGCCCCTTCCCTTGTCCTTCTTCTAGTTCTGGAGCCAATTTACAGGTGGTTGGATATATTCACATGGTGCAAATGACCCACTGCCAGCAAAAAAATTCTAATTTTCCGTTCTTCCCAGAAATCAGCTCCACTGTGGGGTCCTGCTGGTAGCTGTGATGATGCGTCACAAGCTTGGTGGAGTCTGTGTCTCACCCACGATACAAAATGTCTTTTTCTAAATACAGGCTGAGGGAATATATTTTTCTCATGAGCCCTTTGTTAGCTAAAGGCTAATGAGTTTGGGCTGGTGGGATCTCCTGTAGCATGCTGATGACTGCTGATGGTAAGCAGTGTGGTGTGGTTGATCTTAGCACTGGGGAAGTTGTGAAGTGAGATGGGAGTAAAATGAAAGGGGGAGGCAAGGAGAAAGGGGTTGGGGACAAACTGAGAAAAGACAAGGTAAAAAGGGAGCAGAAGCACAGCTGGCATGATTCAGGTTCCTAATGATAGTATTGGCTAATCTAAGTGCTCACTGTTGGGACACACAAAGCTGTGATCTAGCTCCTCCTTGTTTTCAGCAGAAATAGAAAACGTAGAACAAGATGATCTCTGGACTCTGGGAGCACCAGAACAGGAGAGGGATGGCATATATTGCTTTTCATGTTTCACAGATGCCCATGTGATCTGCCATAATGCCAAGAACAAGTTAAGTCTCGCTAATCTGATTGCTGAAGTGAATGCAGTAATATATTTGAGCTTGACAAGCATGACCTGGGCTCTTCTTTGAGAGGCAGCCATGTCTGAATGGCTGGGCCATACTGGACCAACACAGCCAAGGGAGACAGAAGTATGCAGAAATTATGTTACCACTTCAGAGGGGGACTTGCATCCCTGTCCAGCCAGATCTTACCAATATCCTAACAGGAGGGACTACACAGCTGGAAATAGAGCTATGTGCACGGTAAGTGACCATGCAGCCATCTGCTTTCATCTTCCCCAGGTTCTTTTCTCAGGTATGCTCACTCAGGAACCATCTATGCATTATTTATTCCTAGTCTTAGTTTTATCTACCTCTGTTCATTTGGACTTATTGTACCTAAAAGGTTTGCCTGTGCAAATAGGCATTTGAAAATAGCCTTCAAAATGCTCTGAAATGTTTCAAGTGAATATTTTTCCTTTTTGATTGTGTTTAGTGGCTGTACAACACCTAATAGGAAGTATTGATTGTGATGATCTGCATGACTCCCTGATGAACAAAAATGGTCAAAAACCTTCAAAGAGCGGAAAATACATTGCTGCCTTCATGGAAATACTCCCTCTCTCCCAACAACCCTGCTCATGAAGTATGGCCATGTATTGTACCACACTGTTGGTTGTGCAGGAGGAAGTTCTTTCATTGCTGTGAGGTGGTTATGTCTCCCCACATTTATGTGTTGCAGGAGCTTGTGGTCCCTTGCTGTCTTTCCTGCATTGTCTTGAAATAGTTGACCCTAACCACAAAGAAGCCCAGACAGTGTCCCTAATGGACAAGCACAGAGAGATCTGTTCTTTGAAAATCCTCTAAATGTTTCACCTCTACTCAGAGAATTCTTAGTGATCTATATTCAATATAAAAGTTGTGATCAGCATTAACTGTCTTTTAAAAGCCATGGAGACTTTTGCCCTGATCCTGCTGGGTATTTGATCTGCTGTGCTGAAGTGTGACCACACAGCCTGAGATTGGGTCCTGTCTTTATTGGGTCTTTATTCCAGGAGAAGTCCTATTTACATCTTCCATGAAAAACGCTGTCCCTATCTGGTAATGGGAACTGTTGGTGAAGATGGCTGTGTTGATTTGGCACCTACAGTGAAGAAGTGAGGCTGGGCTGTGCTTTTTTGTGCCTCAGAAAGCCCAGATTTTTCCAGTTGGCAGTCACAGGCATGTGCTGAGAACATGATTGCCAGGACAAGCTGGAGAGAAAACAAGCTTTTGAAAACCTCTTACGGAGACGACTTCTTTTTGTGCCTACAAATATGGCCACTTTCAGCTTTCCATTTGGATCCTAGAACTGCAAAGTGGCATTTGTCCACCAGAGGGCATGTGGGCCATTTTCTCCTCCTGAGCACTGAAAAAGGGAAGGAGGTTTCCAAAGCAAATGCCCTTCCAAAATGGGGCCGTGCACTGGTCACATTGGCTGTTGCCATTGCAGCTGGGATCCTGTGGAACGGTGCGTGGGCAATGGAGCTGGCAGCAGTGGGGCTGATGTGACTCTGCCATTACTGCAGAGCCATCTTGGCGTGATGTGGGGTTCTGCTGGTATGAAGGGTTAAATGTAAGTCTTTATGGTGCCATGACTTTATGGTTCCCTAGACCTGCATTTGAGAACCTTGTATGTGCATACATGTGCATATGCACGCATGAGAGGGAGATACACACGGGTGCACATGTACACACCCACATTTGCTCACACAAGTATCTGTATCCACACAGGCCCACTCTACAGCTTGCAAAGTAAATTAGACTTAAATGACTCTTTGGAAACAAAATAAATCAAATAGCATAATAGTACCATCTTTTTATCTCATTTGTTCCCATACAATTAGTAGTTTTACTGCCATGTTGTGACAGGTGACTGTGTTTGACCTTTGCCGCTTGGGTGGTTGGCTGGTGCTCAAACTAATGAAGACCCTTAATGGATTGGCTTTTGTGAGGCTGTGAGCGGTGGGGTTAAAGAGAAAATGGTGCCTTAGACAGAGTCCAGAGAAGATCCTTCAATTAAACCTGAAGTCTATTAGCAAAGAAATATTGAGGAGGTTGAGAGTTAGCAATGATTTAACCAGCAAGTCTTCCTAGTGAGTCGTTAAAATTATTAAAAAAAAAAAAGAAAAGAAAAAAATCTCCCTGGTTATTTATTGTTAAGAATGTGGTTGGACTCCCATCCCCTTGAATGAGAGGGTGGGAGCAGAACCGTTGATTTGGAGAGGCTGGGGCTGCAGGGCCCTAGTCCCAAGTTTGTTAGCCCCTTGGCTCCCACACAGTTGAGCTTGTCTTGGACAAGAAATTGAGTAAGGAAAAATGAAGCAATAGCAGAAACAAATGAAGAGTGATGCTGCAGAAGATAAAACCAGATCTCTGGGATAAATAAGACTTTTTGGAACTTAATTGTTTTTCGTGATGTAAATAAATTACAATGAAAGAAAAGGAGAACCGGCAGCTTCTGGGCAATGAGTCAGAGGGCAGCACGGAGCTGTAGAGTGAGTAATAAACAGGAGCAGAGGGAGGCTGATCAGGAGGCTGGTGCAGGACAGGCAAGGGCTGGCCAGACCAGCAGAAATGGACACAAGGAGTGTTAGCTGCGGGGAGCCAAGGGATGGCCAAGCTGTTAGAGCACTATAAGGGCCAGGTCTGATTACAGCAAAGGTCCATTGGGGCATTCTCCTGCTGTGTTAGACACTTCAACAAAAATCCTGCACGTGGCAGATACAACCTGCCTGCTGCTCCACAGGATCTCCTCCTGCCCCCAATGGCTAATGAGCTAGCTCCTGTCCCTTTCCGTTAGCTTCAATGTTGGAACCTGAGCATTTCCTATTCCTTTCAGGCAGGCTTGCTTCCTTTTGTTTTCAAGAGTTGCTTGACTTTCAGCCCAAGCATCATCTTGTAGCAGTGTCCATAGTCTTGAATAGAGCTGGGGCTGCCTCTGCCCCTCACTAGTCCTTTGGGTGATCCACCTCTCAACTATGGGACAGTGTGAAATTGGAAGGATCTGATGAAGAAAAGCATGAAGCTGATTGTGCTGGGTGGAGAGACCTGCCTTCCCACTAGTCAGCCAACACCTAGATTCTGTTGGGGTGTCCTAGAGAATTCTGGCACAGCTGAGGCTTTCATCCCCACACACTTGCCCTGCTTTCATGGGCCATATAGTAAACCTCAAAGAATTCAGCACGTCAGCTAGACAGAAAAAGACTGAGACAGGACAGAGAGAGCAAGGAATAGTGTCCTGGGTCCTGATGTGCCTCCTTCACACTGGCCCATGCTTTGGGCTGGTTCAGCATCTTGGTGGCCACCTCTTTCTTCTCTTCCCTGGCCCCTGAAGAAAGACCATGAAGGGAGAAAGCAGTTTGCTCCCAGCAAGTGCATTCGCTCTGTGCTTCTCCCTGTTAGTTCTGCACAATATTTTTTTGAACATGCAAAATTTTTTACAGTTCTTTCTGTCACTACTGCTTCTTCCCAGGGCAGAGGCCTTTCCTGGTGGAACCACAAGTGTCTGCATGTGAGGTTGGAGCTGAGCAGTCATGCTTAGATTGGAACTGCGCCCAGCACCAGACCAAACTGGACACTTCCTCTTCCTGGGATAATGGAATATTTTTTGGAGGTAAAAAGTGAAAAGCAAAGAAAAAACCCAAGATGCTTCAATGAGCAGGAAATTGGGTTCTCTTTAGAGCCTCTGGTTGTGCCCCAGAGACTTGAAAGCAACAAAGTTGGAGGGAACTAGGCCCAAACTTGCTGTTTACACAGAGGCAGCTGGATTTGCCGGGTCTGCAACCTTTTCTGGCTCATGGAAAAGGAGCAGTTTCACTCCGCTTCAGATGGGTCATTACATGGCTTTAAAACATCTCAAATGTAGTGCCTAGCTGTTCCTCTTACTGGGTCATCCCACCTCAGTGCCCTCAGACAGAACTCCAAAACTGAACACCCTGCTCCAGAGGCCCTCCGAGCTGGACTCAAGGACTGCCCTAGTGTTCATTCCTTCTTCCTCTATTTGTCTGTCTATCTATCTATCTATCTATCTATCTGTCTATCTAATCTTTCACTCCTTCCCCATGGAACAATTCCTTCCTTTCACTCACACAGTCCCTCTTTCTCTCTTTTTCCTGTCTCTCACTCTTAGACACGTGCCTTCCCCCCTCCCCCCTCCCCCTACTTTGGGGATAATTTAACATGTTACACACTAACTTTCCAGTAATGGCACTCCGGCTTTTTGAAATTCTGCTTCCCTGTTTTATGGCTGGGCCTCTAATGGTTATCTCGCAGCCCTGCCTCTGGCAATCATGTAAGGAATAAATAGAAGCTGACACAGTAATTTACTTAAATCTTCTCCACACTTTTGCAGCATTTTCCTCCAGAGGATACCCCCGAAACAACAATTATTTGAAATGTCACGCGTTCCTGCCCCTAGGCTACCGACAAATGAACATTAAATCTATTAACAACAAAAAAAATTAAATGTTTACTTTTCTGCGAAGGTAAAGGAGAAGCTGGAGAGAGGGAGAGATGTCTCCAATAAATTTCTTTTCAATAATAAAGAGGTGTAGTTAATGTTCTCTCTAAGCAGAGTCAGCTTGCAGCCCACATCCTATGAGGACAGAGATGTGATGCCACAGTACTGCCATGCAGCCTTGCCAGGCCAGCTCCAATAGCCTCATTTTTCTAGGCCAGGGAGCTCAGTTTTAGCTTGGTATTTTTGCAGATTAAGCAATATACATAGTGGGCCAGAAGCTGTGAACAGAGTGGTCCCAGCTCTCAACCCATCTGGCTGGTAGTGTGTGCTACGGGCACTGGAGCGGTGGGAGAGGAAGCGTTACCCCCTCAGCAAAGGGAGGTGAACAGTATAGCCCATCTGTTTTACAGGCAGGAAAACTGAGCATTTTGGAGCCCTGCGCCAACATCCTGCCGAAAGCCTAAACTGGAGGTAAGGCCCAGCTCCTCTTTTCTGCCCTGTTCTCCCACTCAACTTTGTTGAACATAGATAAGCATAGATCCTGGGGGTGGGACCACATGGAGGTGAACTCAGCCTTGCATATGGGTCCTGGTGGAAGATGGTGGGAATATGGAGAGCCACTTGCATCCACTTGCTGTGATTGAAAGTTCCTATGAGGATCTGGGCAAACAGGCTTAGAATCACAGAATGGCGGGTGTTGGAAGGGGCCTCTGGAGATCATCTAGCCGAACACCCCCTGATAAAGCAGGTTCATCTAGGGCAGGTAGCACAGGATTGCATCCAGGTGGGTTTTGAATGTCTCCAGAGGAGACTCCACAATCTCTCTGGGCAGCCTGTTCCAGTGCTCTGTCCCCCTCAAGGTAAAGAACTTTGTCCATGTGTTCAGATGGAACTTCCTGTGTTCCAGTTTGTGTATGTTGCCCCTTGTCCTGTCACTGGGTACCACTGAGAAGAGTCTGGCCCCATCCTCCTGATACTCACCCTGTAGGTATTTATAAGTGTTATTAAGATCCCCTTTTGGTTTTCCCTTCTTCTTAGGGACCAGGCCTAAAGCATGGGGAACCATTTTGCATTCTGCAGATGGGGAAGTTCAGGTCCAGAGCAGATTAGAGGCTCACCAAGATAGAACATTAGAAATGCAAAGAAATATCCCATCTCTACCCTGATCACCTCATACTGTCTTGAAAGACTGCCCCACTGCCTGAGCTTTCCAAGTTACGACTGCTTTGGAAAACATTCCCTGCCTACTGATTCAGCATGAGACTCTCTTGGGAGCCCTTTGACTTTGAAATCCTCTGTCCATCCAAGTTCAGTGAATGGTTGGAATTTAAAGGAACCCAGAGAAACGTATGTCTTTTGTGAATGAACTTGTGAAGGAAAATTTTTCATCTGATGTTGAATGCTGCAGACCCTATGAAAAAAATTGCACCTCTGTTCTTAATTTTTGCTTCTTTTCAGCAAAAGAAGCTTGGGTGTAAGACCTCAGACAACTTGGATAAAGTGACACCTGTATGAACCAGTCGTTGATATGGAGTGTGAACAGAGACCTGTTATCCACCCTTTGAAGCAAGACACATGAATATCTGGCCAGCCTCCTACTCCTTTGTGCAAAATGGCCCAGCAGTTTAAACTTCCCGTCACCACGGTTCACTGCATTACCAGGCAAGTGTGCTGGATGTGTCTCTTTTTTTCCCCGATAGGCTGGGACCCCACTTCCTTGGCACTGGTTCTGACCCTCAGAGCCAGACAGCAGAGGAGACATCCAGTACATCTGCTGCATTCAAGTCCCAGCAGAGCTTATTGTCCCAGTCTTAATCCATTTCTTCATTGCTGTTCTGTGTAAATGGTCCCAGTCCACCTACTAAGGTGGTTGATGATACGTGGATGCTCTGTCAGGCACCAACAATGCTAAGCTGCTCTTGAACTGAGATCACTTTCTATCTGTGGGAGATAGTGCTTCTGGGATGGTGACTGCTTGGGAGAAACCCCTCCAGGGTAGCTCCTGGAGTCCTGCTACACAAGCTTGTGCCTTCACAAAGTAGTTTGTATAGCCAGGGCATTCAGAGCTGGAACAGGGCTTCTGAGTCCCATGGTTCCCCTTGATATTTTGTTGCTACTTGCTATGATTTTTTAAGGAACATGAGGCAAGATCATGTTCCATGTGTGTGTCTGGAAGGAGTAAGTTTGTTCTCTACCAGAAATCCTGTTGACATCTAAGGGTGTTTCAGTAGAGGAAACTAGCTTATCCAAGGAATCAGACTTTAGCTCTGGAGGAACAGCTGCTCTGGGCTCTTCTCAGGAATGGTGCAAATTCTTTGCCCATTGTCTTGCACTGCCACGACATGGAGAGTGTCCTTTCTCATCCAGAGAGATGTGGGGCTTTTCTGGGTGTTTCCTATTTACTTTCTGAAACAATCTATCCCGTGTGATGAAAAGGGTTGTCTTCTTCCCCACTCCAGATCCAGCTAAGTAGTGCCTGAGGTTTAATGGTGCATGAAGAGCATAGTAGATGTTACATCCATGATCAGATAGCTCCACAACACATATACACTGTATGGGAAACCACACAGCTAATGATGTACAAAGCACAAGGTTCTTATCACAGACTTCAGAGTGTACTGTAGATTCCGGAGTATATACTGTAGGTGAAGTCCATCTCAGTATTGCAACAGATTGATTTAAATATTTCCATTGCCAGACAAAAGTCTAAGCACCATAGCATGTTTATGAGTTATGCTAATGCACAGAAACACACTTATGTGGTCTAATATGTTGGGATGGACTCTTAGATACTATACAGTGTCAACACAAATCAGAGTCTGCCATTATAAACTGCAGGGCCTCAAATACCCATTATCTTCTTGCTTAAAAAAAACAGGCAGAGAATTGGAAGGGGGTTCACCAAACTACTTTGCATTAAGTTTTATTAAACTTCCTCCTGTAATGTCTTCACTTTGATCTCTTCTCTGCCCAGATTCAAATCTCAGCTCCTGATTTCCACCAAGGAAGATATGCAGGGAAGCTGGGTGCCTGCACTTCTTTTTTTTTTTTTCTTTTTTCTTAAGCTTTGTAGCACGTTCTTGTGCTCTCAATTCCGGATAATGCTGGATCCCTTTTATCCAGCCCCTCCTCTTGTCCTTTCAAGTGAAAAGAGGACTCCTGTGCCCCCCCATCGAAGTTAAAGGGAGGCTTTAGAGAGGAAGGCTCAGCACGCTGGGGCTCTTGAGCCTGTGTTTAATCTCTTTTCCCGTTCCTGTGTGCCTCTGTGGCTTCCCTGCCAGTTTCTTTGTTGCTGAGTTTCTCATTTCCTTTTATTTGTGTGTGCGGGAGGTTGCCAGGCTCACTGGAATGCAGCTGAAGTCATCTTGGGGGTACGTGCCTCGGCCCCCAGCCTGGGTTATACATGACCTGCCTGGCTGCAGGCGGGAGGCGAAGCAGGGAGAGCAGCAGGGCAGGAGAGGCACCCACCACGCTGCTGTGATGTGCTCGTGTGGGGTGGTGTGTCCAACACCACGCAGGGTGTGGAGGAGGACGGAGGTCAGGGGGAAAGGGATTGAGGATGAGTGCCTTGACCTCTGGGCTGCCACCCTGCTTCTGGGCAGGGAAGGGGGACCTGGTCTGTCTCAGTTCCTGCCTAACCTCAGCTGACCTCAGTGCTGTGCCCCAAGGCCTGACCACAGCTGCTGAGTGACACTGGGCAGAAGGTGTGGTCTTTGGCTGTATGCTGGGATTTGCTCCCAGGAACAGTATGGGCTGTATTAGGTACTGGAGGGAGAGAGTTTGAATTGGACTGGTTCACTGAGGTCTGTGACTGTTCCTCCAGAGCTGGACATGTCTCTGAGGATTTGTGTTGGTCTTAGTAGGTGTCGCTAGAGTCCAAGTTTGTGTTCATGCTATTTGCTGTTCCTTCATCATGAAGACACTTCAGTGGAGGAGCCATCCTTCAGGGAACCTGTAAAAGGGATGACCTGGGTAGAATGAGATGTGGCAGGAACACAAGTTCACTGATACAGTTTGTCTCAACTTTCCTTACATCTTGTCCCTTCTACCAGAATGGAGAGGCAGGTGACATTACCAGGATTTTCACTCCTCCTAGACCATAAGGGTCCAGTTTGGCACATAGGGTTACCATTCATTTCTCCCTGAAGCAGTCTTGGGGAACTGTAACTCCTACAGCATCCCATAAAATCAGTCATTGTTAATAGCCTATTTGCCAGGCTGTGGAGACCAAAGAACAGGGAAAAGGATGGGGCTGTGTCCAAAGCTGGACAACTGAGGAGATGCCACCTTTGTTTGAGGTGGCTTCATAGCTTATAGAAGTTTCCTGCACTTCTGAGGATGGATACCTGGTGGTCCAGCCCTTGACACTAGAGATAGACCTTGATCCAGCAAAGGAACAATCTCTTTCAGGTTTCCTGGTCCTTGCTGAGTTTCATCTGAATTCCTGGTAAAGCTTGACAAAGGTTTTGTCAGGACTGAGTACACTGATAGGTCTTAATCATCCTGACCAGTCTCACCTGGGACCTTCACCCACACCCTCCACCCATGGGCCCAGAGGGTCTTTTTAAGCTTGTCCCTGGGCCTTCAGTCTCTGACTGTATAATGTTGGAGGAGTGGCTGTTTGTGGATCAGCCTCTGTCGTACCTGTACCTGCTATGGGTCTTGTTAATTCAGACCCCAATGTATGAATTGACTTCCCAGCTTGGCCTTGGTCCTGCCTTATCGCTGTGGTATGTGATATGCTGAAACTAGGGGTTCCTCACTGGAGGAGAGTTCCCAATGGAAAGGAGAGCAAAGCTGTGGGATGGTTCTGCTTAGGATGAGTCTGGACTGTCTAGACTTTTAAAATGTGTATTCCCTACCTTTTTATTTTTTGGCTCCTAGAAGAGCAATGGAGCCTGCTAATAGGTTACTTTTGGCTCGTCCTGCTTTGTAAAGGAAGAATGTGTAATCTGGCTTCTCAAACTCTCAACAAACCTGTTTTCTGTGCCTGTGAGTAGTTGCTGTTGTATTGTGCAGATCAGAGCTGTTAGGCTCATGGACCCTCTGGCTACCATCCAGCACGTCACTGTGCCGGTATCTGCCAAATCTCCCTGCTGCTTTGTTCAAGGAGCATTTGTGCTGCCATTGTCTCTGTTCCCTCTGGACAGGCCCCTGGGCTTGTGCAACTCTCTGAGTTTGTGTAATATCTACCTGGATATAATTGTTTTGGCTTTGCACCTAGAACAGTCTGTCAATCTGCAACCCTGAGACTCCTGCAGGAGACCCAGAGATTGCATCACATATCAAGGGGAAGACTGACTGGTGAATATATTGCAGTGAGCAGGGGAGAGTGTCACTTACTGTAAATACCCTTTTACCCTTTGTTGTGGTGCTATTTCAACCCAATGGTTTAAGTATCTTTGCAAAGAAGCTTCCACAGTTGATTTTTTTTTCCTTCATTCTCCTATGATGTCAGGGTACTTACTTGCTGTACATCTGGCTGTTCCTGCATCACTCTTATGAAGAATTCCTCCCAAACTCCTATGTTTTTCAAATGAAAAATATGTTTTCTTAACTAAGATATTGTGAAGAAAGCTTCTGATAAAGCCAATTTCTTATTTTTGTGTTAGAAACCGTTTTAGTCAAGCATTTTTCAAGAAATTTCAGCTTTTACAATACCCACTTTCTTTTTTTTCTTATTTTATCAACCTCAGATCTTTTCATTCTTAGTTTTCTTCACAGGATGAAGTGCTATAGGATGGCAGAGCAGAAGGAAAGCACATCATCTAGCCACTCTGATTCTCCCCTGCTGCTGCTTGGCATCCGCACATACTGTGTATTGCAAGAGAAAAGCCAGACCTGGAAGCAATCTGCTGAGGGTTTCAGATTCTCTCTGTTCCTCTCTTCCAGTCCATTAGGCCGGAAAGGGAATAGCAGTCAACAAGTTTTTCATCTGGAAGTATAGTCCTGGGATTTCCCCAGATTTTTATCCCAGCTTGAGCTCTGACGACCAGTTTCCAACTATCAGTCATTATTGGCTGAACTTCTCTTCTGATTTTTCAGAGCTGATTTCTATCCCCTGCCCCACTTATAATACCTCCTTTGCACTCATTTGGGATGTGGTTGGATCAAGCCCCAGCATAGTTCAAGTTATTACTCATGCTAGTTACTACTGTCTGGACATAACATGGTCTTAATCTGTGACCTAATTATTTCTTAAAAAGGGGGGAGTTTTTGCAGGGGATTGGCCTGGACCTGTTTCTGATCCATATTTGTATTAGTGACTTTGATAATAAAATGGAAGCCAACCAGAGATAAGACAGATACGTACCTGTGAGAGAAGGTCCAAAGGAGGCCACAAAAATCATCAGAGGGCTGGAACACGTCTCCTATGAAGACAGCCTGAGAGACTTGGGGTTATTCAGTCCGGAGAAGAGAAGGCTCCAGGGAGACCTTATAGCAGCCTTACAATACTTAAAGAGGGTCTATAAGAAAGATGGGGACAAACAAATAGGGCCTGTAGTGCCAGGACAAGGGGTAATGGTTTTAAACTAAAAGATGGTAGATTTAGACTGGATCTAAGGAGGAATTTTTTTACAATAAAGCAATAAAGGTGGTGAAACACTGGAACAGGTTGCTCCATCCTTGGAAACTTTCAAGGCCAGGTTGGACAGGGCTCTGAGCAACCAGATCTAGTTGAAGATGTCCTGCTCACTGCAGGGGGGTTGGACTGGATGACCTTTAAATGTCCCTTCCAACCCAAACCATTCTATGATTCTGTATCAATGCCATGGTCACTGCTTAGGCACGTGAGGACCCTGCAGGTCTCTGGCGTATTGCAGTGGAGTCCTGTCCAGTGCTGAGGGCTGCAGTTCCACAGCTGTGTTGATCTGTTGAAAAGTGTCCACAGAGAAGACCAAGGAGGGAAAATAAAGCTGGAAACCAGGACCTGTGAGAAAAGGTTAAGGAAGTGCTTTATGAGAAAATAGAGGAGAAAACTGTCAGTCTAAAATGCTCAGTTTCCCAGTGTATACATGAATGATATCAACACTATTTTCTGTGCCCACCTGCTAACAAGCAGAAGGAAACAGTTATCCTTAGAAGGAGGGAGACTATGCAGTAAAAGCCCTTGCTAGCTCACAGAGCATAGTAGCAGCAGTAGAGATGACCATGTAGCTGCTAGGATCTTGACAGGAGGTGTTTCAGAATATACATCAGCCAAGGATGGTCTGGATGCATTTGTCTCGACAGGTAAGTACCTGGGTCATTGCATTGCTTTTTCCCAGCCTACATTTATGCATTTCTCTCCATCCTTCTCATCTGCCTGGAAGCTGACGAGGCAGTAGGAACTTCAAAGGAATTTGTACTTTGAAGTTTTTCCTTTTTTCCAGTGGAAAACCTCCAGAATCAAGGAAAACACATAGTACGTGATATGTATTCCTCCAACAGAAACCAAAGCTAGAGAGCTATCTGATGCAAAATGCTTTGGAATTTCCTGATTGGAAGATGATTGATTATCAAACAACTATAACATAGTGCAACAGAGATCACAGCTCCTCTCTGGTGCTGGAAAAACTAAGGATTAAACTGGCACCTCCTAGGGGAGTGATCCTGGCGATCCTTTGGGACAGGCATCCCCTGCAGAAAGGCAATGCAATAATCACATGGCTTTTGCACCAGCTCTTCTGTTCCAGCCCATGCCACTGGCAGCTCAGAGCTCTCCCCCTCTCTCTCTGCAACCCTGGCATGTGCATGGCTCGTTAGCAGCAGCCTGGCAATCAGGAAAGCCCGCTATGGCAGCAGCTGCTTTTCCAGAGCTGTCCTGTGTGCAGTGCAGCACGGGGGCTGTTTGCCAAGGTGAGGCACTCCCTGCATCTGGCTGAGATGGAGCCTGTGTGAAAGGGGGCTGGTCTTCACCAAATGCAACCAGCGGGAGCAAACTTTGCTTCCTTGCAAAGTGCTTCCACCTTGCACTTCTGCCTGCCCAGCTAGTCACCCTGCTCCCTGATGTATATGCAGCCAAGTACTAGGGAGCAAATGGAGGAAGAGCCATCTGGCTTCTTCCAAGCTCATTCCCAGGTTGGAGCTGAGGGAGCTGCTGGAACAAAGGGTGGCCTCACCTGGGAGCGCCTGGACTAGGGAGTTTGTGAGCACTGTAGCAGTCTTAAGCTTTCTTCTGCCAAGCTCCTAGCCTTCCAAGCAGCAGGTTTCCCAAGCTGCGGTGCTTGTGTGTGTTTCCTA
The DNA here is from genome assembly GCA_013398125.1 of Aegotheles bennettii. Classification (NCBI taxonomy): domain Eukaryota; kingdom Metazoa; phylum Chordata; class Aves; order Caprimulgiformes; family Aegothelidae; genus Aegotheles; species Aegotheles bennettii. The sequence continues at coordinate 505,751 of VZRW01005938.1, forward strand.
ATAGCCGAGCCATGGGGCCCAGCCACTCTTCATGGTTAGGGGACTTCTGCTGGACTCACATGAGCCACAACCTGTTTTCCCCCTCCTCAGCCCAAACTGCTGCCCTTGTGGTAGGACCATATGGGCCACACTAATGGTCAGGACACCCTGGCCTTCTTTGACATGCCTGGCACAGCCAGACCCCATGGTGCCCGCTAAGATTTCTCTGGCATGGGTTCTACTTCGTTCCATGCTAGCTCCACACAGCCGGGCTGTGCAGGGCTAGTCACCAGGGAACAGGGGCTGGCAGAGATGAATAGAGGATGTGAACAGTTCCCTTGGTTCCCTTTTCCCTCAGTCTTGTTTCCCTCTCAGCAGGGGGATGCAGTCTCTGCGCGGTCCTCTGCCGATTGCATCAGGGAAAGTCATTAAAAAGAATTAAAAAGGAAACAGAGAGAGAGGGAAGAGGGAAAAAACAAAATAACTGAACAGCCCCAAACAGTTACGAACTCAAACAAAAGAACAACAGAATCTTCCTGCTCAAAGCCCTCACCTGGCAGCAAAGGACAGCAGCACTCCAGTGGCTTACTGGGAGAAGGGAGGAAGGCCTTGTCCATATCCCTACTGGGACAGTGGTGACATAGGTTGTGGGGTTGGTTGTGGAAGACAAGCAAAAAACTATATACAGAATTAAATTAATTACACAAGATTAACTCATCCATCTGCTGAAATAGGCAATGATTCTGTATCCTGGCTTTTGGAGAGGGAATAGGTTGTTAAGATACACATCCCAGAGCATGAATGTCTCTCCTGCCCTTTACTCTGGGGAAGTATCAGCCTCTGCCAGCAAATGCTCTAGCTGGGGAGTGAAAAAGTGGGATGGAGTTCCTCCTGTGCTGCCTCCAGGAGGGTTTGAGCTCCAAGGGTGTGGATGTGTGTGTGAGAAGATGTGGTTCATAATCCAAATTCCCTTCTGTAGAGGTTTTCCCAAAAGAGTTGCCTAAATTTTGAGCTTGTCTTGAGGTGCAGAAGTCTGGGCTCTTTCAGATGCCAGCCACTCATTTGGTCTGAGTCATGACTGGACATGAGCAGTCATCTTTAAAAGGTTTATCTTTGAGTTCTGGATGAATGCTTGCAAATTGGAGTCTGTAAAAGACTGTGGAGGGTTGTCCCAGGATCCTCACAATCTTCTCTTCCCTCAGCTTCTGCTTCAACACCAGGCTGTACCTACCTGAACAAGTTGTTTTAGGACTCTGGGGCAAAGGCAGGAACTTTAAGATAGCAGTGAGGTGATTTTTGCTGCAGTCAGAGCAGCCTGCAGGCTGGTAATGGTGATGGGAGAGCATGGCAGAGCAGTGACTGAAGATTAGCTGTTTAGTCTCTGACGTCCTACAGGCTGCTCTTGCCTAGATCTGACACAGTCCCTGGTTCAGGTTCCTTCTCAAACCATCATAAAAACAGCAACATTTCCCCTGGCTTTATTTCTGCACGTTGGAACTCTGTTTCAAATGGGTTGGATTTTCTCATCCAAATATTGGCCTCAGGAAGGTTCCTGGCCCATTTTCCTATTAGCCCTCCTTGCCAGAGTTTCACTAAGCTAGTTTGCAGCTGCAGATGTTCCCGTGCATTGGTTACCAAAGCTTAGGCTAAAACTGTTACAGTAATCCTTAAATCCAGCATGGTGGCTCCCCATGATCATAGTGGATATGCTTGTTTACATCTCACCTGGAATACCACAAGCTGAGGCAGAACCCGAAGGGGTAGGTTTGAATCATATACTGAAATAGGTTTAGCTGCAGTGCAGAGCATGCTTTTCATTAGTGGTGCATTTAATAGTTTGCATTAGTTTATTTACATGTGTATTCTCGCATCTACTGTTTATTAATACGGGTCTCTGCATCTATATGCCTAACTGTATTCTTCTAGGTATAGCTGTCTGTGTTACAGCTTGCAGGTTTATCTTTATACAGGTTATCGATATTGGGGTGAAATGTAATCACTTTGCACTTGCAGTTGATTTCTAGATCAGTGATGGATCCCATGGAAACGTATGGTCCCAGACATAGGTCAGGTAAGTGTATTTAGTGTTTTCGGGGTATGTTGTGAGGTGCTGCATTGTTGTTGTGCACTGGATGTGCCCCTCCCCAAGGGTGTTTCTGTGGGGTATTTGTGGCGTTCACTCTGAGCGCCACCATGGGGACAAGCAGGGGGAAGGAACACAATTTGTGTTTCTTAGTGTTGTATGATTGTACTCTCACAGCACCTCAGACTGAAGGTGGATGATGAACTAGGCAACTCCGTCCTGTGTGTTTCTGTATGACAATAATATGCACACACACACACGCACTCACACATACAGGCACACACCCTCCAGGCTCCTGTGAGTGTAGGAGAGTGTGTGTGTGTGTGAATGCTATTTAAATAAAAAAGAAAGGAAGTGAATCAGGGTCGTTTCCATTTTAATTGTAAAACAGATAAGCACTAAACACTTTGAAAAAGTAAATGACTTGAGAATAATTACTATCTATTACTCTGCGTCCCAGGGGGGCAGTTGGAGGAGCCCAGATGGCTACAAAAATGGGATTTAGCAGAAAATTGAAGACATTATTCACCGTAACACATTATCAATTACCTTCATATCAATTACAATAACCTTACATTAGAAGAAGGGCCAGGAGACTATCTTCAGCCCCCAGCCTGAATAGTAATTGCACTACCCCTATGGATGTTGTGTGTGTGTGTTAGAGGGTGGGGGGCACCACAGGGTTGTGCAGGGCTTCTGGCAGCTCCCACTGCTCGTAGGGGAGAGGATAATAATGGCTTAGGGTAGTTTCCCCTCCCTACAGTCACTTCATGGAAGGTTTTTCTCTGTCCTGTTTGTGTGGTCTAATAGCTCGGAGGGCAGCTGATGCGGCTCCTTCCAAGAAATTCTGCTTGGCTTGTCATTTGGGAAGTTCAGACTCTCTGTGCAGAGGCTGCTGTTTCGCACCAGTGTCCTCCACGTTCCTCTTCCCCCTCTCAGCCATTTCAGCCAAGCTGCTCATTTTATTAATGGGGGCTGGTAGGCAATCTGAAGTCCTTTCTGTAGGACCTGGGTTTCTTGGTGTAGCAATCTGGCTCCCTCCCACCCTGTTCAGGAGGTGGGAGCTGCTCCCTCTGCCAGACCCAGATGGGGCATAAACTCATGTTTCCTGTAAATGCTTACAGAGAGGTCACACAAGGCCTTAGATGGGATATGGAGATGAACCAACAAAAAAGAATGACAAAATATCTCTCCTTTTCTCCAGGGATGGTGGAAGGTGTCTTAGGGAGGAGCAGTACCATGGCTGCTTCAGCAGGCTGGTAGCATGAAGGTAGCTCTAAGGACATCTTGTTGCCTGTGACTGTCTCTTGTTGCCAGCTGGGATAGCCCTTGGAGCTGGTGGTAGGTCAGTGCTTCTGACTGTAGCTGGCTAATACTTCTGACTTGCCATGATGCCATTCTGAAATTCCGTCTCCTGGATACGGGCTTGATCCAGCCCACCTTAGTATTTACACGTGCAACAGCCAGGCCTAGCTGTTGTGGTCCCATTCTCTGCTGCAAACAGGTTTCACTGTCACACAGTCCTGGCCTCTGCACAAACATGTGTAGAAGACAAGCATTCTGACACATCAGGGCACTTATGAGTTAAACTGTTGGTGACACTCCCTCCAGCCTCCCCCCTTTCCCAAATATGCAGTGGAGTGTCCAGTGGGTTAGTGCAGAGAGGACTAATTGCTATTAAAAGGCTTTAATCTGGGAGATTAGTGCTGGCTCCAGGCGGTGTTTGCACACGAAGGAGATGTTTCCGATGAGATGAACTAGAATTCGTCCCTGCTGTTTTGTTGATAGAAAATCATCTTCCCCTTGGTTTTTTCTCTTTATCTCTGTCTCTCTTGCTTTCTCGCTCTCTCTGATCATTTGCTTTTGCCTCTTCCTTGAAGTTGAGCTGAGAGCTTTATTGTTTTTAGAGTAGCAGTCCTTTTTGACCTCTGGGGTCGGTTGTCTTTAGACATATGTACAGACATGCATGCATGTATGCACAAGTGTGACCAGAGTTCCTCACTCCAAAGAATCCTTCAGGAAACAGATCCTGATCAGGAGGAGTAATGATATTTTCCCCTTGATTGCTTGTGGGTCAATGAGGAGCCTGCAGAACTCTTCCTGTAACATGGATCAGGCTAGTCTCCTTGTCCTGGGCAAAGGCTTGATCCAGGGAGCATCAGGAAGAGGTGTTGTAGACTGAACATCTTAAAGCTCCCTGCAGAGGTAATTAGTGGGAGGTAATTAAGTGATTACATATGGGAAGGTATGGAGCATTACTGGACCTCTGACATGACCCAGGATATGTCGCTATTGACTTTGATGAACATTGGATCAAGCTCAATGGAAATTAATTTGATAACATGCCAGATGTGTCCAGAGAGCCTGTCCATAAAGGAGACACATTTGACCTGGGAGCACAGAAATTTTTGTGCTACACTTGCTGGAAGATCCAAAAGCGGAGGTGCTTATTCTGAATTCACTGTTGTCAAAAATCCAAGAATGTCTCTCAGGTCTGTCTATCTAGGCAGATAATCCCTGCTGCTCCTGATGTCCAGCTGGAATTTTCACAGCATCCTCAGGAATTTAAGTGCCAATTCCCTTTGAGAAGCACAAAGGAGTAAATGGACAGTGTTAATGTGCAACTTGTATGGAAGGAACTGAAGACATTGTATCCCAAAGAGAAGGATGTTTGAAAACTTGAGGAGGAAAGGAGGACTCTGGTAGCACCACAAAGTTGCATGGTGCTTCTGGCCTTGAGAGTGGCCAGATGAAAGGTATGAAAGAGAAATGGTAAGAAGGAAGGAGTGTCCTCAAATCAATGAGGCCAAGAATCAAAGGGACAGCTGGGCATAGGGAAGAAAGTTGGTTCAGGATATAGTTCTTTCATTCAAAGAGGTCAGGTCTTTCCAGGGAGGGCACACTTTGTTTGTAAAGTCTCATGCACCCTTCTTCTGTGCATTGTCTGAACACTGTGGACTTTCCTCTCTTGCAGGATGCTTCTGGAAACTTCCAAGAGATTGCACCCATAATTATTTTCACCATAAGAAGGTATTTTAGGAGGTATAAACCAGGCACTGGAAGCAGAGACGTGAAAAGTAAGTTACTTCTGTATCTCTGGGGGCAGTTTGGCTCTCCAAAGGTGGTTATGGAGCCTGTTACTTGGTAAAGTGGTGTGGTGGTGTGTTTTTTGGTTTTGTTTTTTTTTCATTTAAAGCAGGTGAATCAGATATGAAGTGTCACAGCATTGGGCCTCTTAGGAAGGCTTTGTAGGGGGCTGGAATTTTGTATAAAGGTATTAATTTCTCCCTCTCTCCCTGTCTGAAAATCCAAACAGTTACTGTTAGCTGGCAGGAGGGCAGACCGACTGCTTATGTTAATTGCTCTAGTTCTGTTGTTTGCCCTTGTTCCCTCAAGTTTGCAGATGATGCTGGTGTAACCAGCATAAGGATCTGGCCTCTAGCATGTGTTTGTCCCATCTGCTGTCCAGCATGTTAATTTTCACAGAAGACACAAACTTGCACGGGCTGTGATTTTAAGGAGTGGCTGTTTCTCTTTTCAAGAGCCAACTGTGAAGCCTCAGGGACCAGATTCTGAAAGGCAGTCAATGCCAAGATCAGGAGAAGCTGGGAACTTGGGTCCTGGCAATTTCTGGCTTGTGGTCCAATACTGGCAAGACCATAGGGAAGGAAGCTTGTGTTAGACATTTGTGTAAAAACAACAATGATATTAGAAGATTTTTCTATAGCAACATCCTCAGGTGGAAGGGCCAGGCTTGCAAGAAGGGACTCAGCTGAAATGAGCCCTGAAAAATCCCCAAGGGGGTTAGAAATAGTGGAACAGGGAGAGTATCTCCACCACAATTGTCAACCAAAATAAAAATAATTATTTTTTTTAAAACAATGCAACAGGTAGGAGAGAAGGGATCTGTTTCTTTGGCTGATTCCCTTTATCTCTTCAATCTCTATTTCAGTAGGAGCAGAAGTATGTCAGGCAATGGTTCAAGTGATTCTTCTTCCCAGCATTTAATGCTACACATATTTACAAACATTAAGAGCCAGGCTTCTTAACATGCCCAGTGATCTTGAATGTCTTGTGGTTTAGGTGAAAAATTTGAAATAACTGAGTTTTTCTAAATGCTCAGGCATGATCTTACAAAAAAAAAAAAAAAANAAAAAAGCCAAACCAAAAAACAACACGGTATTTTGGAAGTGTCCTGAAACTGAGAATATAAGTCTTATCTCAACTATTGTTTGCTTATGATAATATTTGTTAGGATACGTTTCTTCATTGCAAGTGATCTTATGGAAGTAGCTTATTGTCCATTTGAGTGGTAGTCTTAGTTGCTTAGTTGCTCTTCTATTTTTATTGCAACTTTCATGAGAACTGCTGAGTTTCTGAAACTCCCAGCTCTTAGAATCAGGTGAGCATATGACAGTGTCAGCTGTCCTTTCAGTTTGTTATCTTTTCAATGTTTTTCTGTCCAAGATAGGCGTTAAGTCAGAATAAATGGTCTGAGAATGTATTAGAAGCTTAAAATTCAGAAGGTACTCAGGTTCTATGATATTAGAAAATATTTTAATGTCTTCCAGTGAGTCTTCTGGTTTTAGCTGATATGGCACACCATTTTTGAATAGCTTATGTTGGAAATGTCACAGGTAGGCTTCTGATTGCCTCCAAACACTCATGGAAACTGATCTTTTATCATATTCACCTCACTGCATGATTTGAGCTCTAGGTGCCTGCATCTGGGGCACTTGGAAGGAGTTGGCCACTCAGTGTTTGGAGAAGTGTTTAGAGCTCTGCATGTGCTGGATCTCCTCAACCACAGAGGTAAAACTTAAGCTTGACTTCAGAGGAGTTTGAGTCATGTCCCACATCCAGGACTGCAGGTCCAATCATGTACATGACTTGCACAGAAGGACCCTTCAAAACTATGGGAGAGCACATTTCTGGGAAGGGGGCTGCACTGATATTTAGAGAAAGCAGGAGAGATGGTGAATGGTGCAGGACCAAACTGGGGACAAGAGACTTAACAGGGGCATGTGGGAGACCTGTAAAGGATCATTGCAGGAGGCAGATTCCATAAAAAGGAAGACTCTGATGCAGGCATTGGGATTGGAAAGCTCCATGGACACAAGGCAGCAGGGATCTCACTCAGCAGCTAACTGATCCCTTTTCTCTGAGCTGGAGCTAACCAAGGATGGAGCTTGACTCTTCTAGCCTGCCAGTGGCTTTAGAAATTTTGAGGAAGCCTAAATTAAACCTGGCCCCTGATGGGTGTTCTGCCTTCTCAAATCCAATTAGCCAATCATGACTTTTCGCTTAACTGCAATGACTTTAATTGGATCAGAATAACAACAGGAAAGATAGAAATTACAGGAATTTATTTAGCATGAAGGGTGGAGCCTTGTAGCTGGGATCATCATTGTCTCTAGCGCAGGCTGTAAAATTCATCAGGGATGTAAAAATGGCATGAAAAGTCCATTTGGGGCTTTTGGACAAGTGAAAGGCCTGTGAATGGCCTCCAAGTCATTAAAATTGAGCACAAGCTTAGAGCTATGAAGAACTGAGGCCTTTGGGCATTGATTTTCTTCTGGACTGCCATTTGAGAGTGCAGGGGCTGTAGTGAAACACTACAGCTCTGAAATATGCATTCTTGTCCTGTTACTGGACATAGCATAGCACCACCAGATGAGCTTTAAAATCCAAATCCCAGGGTATCAAGACAACAATGACAATTTAGCACTAGCACAAGACTTGGCACTGTCAGAGATGATCTAGCAATGTCATTAATAAGATATAAACTCCTTAACAGGTGTGTCATTGGGTTGCTTACCGGGCTGTGGGACATGGCTGGCATGTCCAACATTTTTTAAGCATAATTTGGAATGAGATTTTGGAGATCAAAGCATACATAAAAACATTCCAGATTAGTGATTTATTTTTTCTTCTGCATTTTACTGGTCATAGTTGGTGATGAGCAGTGTATGATGAATACAGCACTAAATAAATCTTAGGAAAAAAATGGGAGGAGAAAGGCAACTCTTTTCATGCTTTCTGTACAACTTAAGGGACCTGCCTCCTATCAGAGCAAGTTTCATGATGCAAGCCACACTCCATGCATGCTGATGCCACTTCACATCCAAGGGATGCCTTGCGGCCTCAGTGAATGTTGATCTGGATTTACACAACATAACAGGGATCAGATTTTTGCCCGCTGGGAGCTGTCAATGAATGCAAAGTGTGACGTAGTGCTTATCTAGCAGGCACACGAGGGACCCTGATGCAAACCAGGAATGACTTCACTAAATCCAGTGGAGCTGAACAACCATAAATGAACAGAATGAGGCCCACGCATTATCCCAGGCTAGCACGCTATCTTTAACGGGCCCTAATGAATTCAGCTGCAGCATGTAGTCATTAATCCCAGTGGAAAGAGCAGCTCACCATTACACGACCTGGGATTTCAAGAGTTTGCTATTAATGCACCAGGCTGCTGTCCTGATGCAGAGTCCTCCATGGCTGCAGGCCCAGCAGAAATGTGCATCATTCTGGACCCAGCCCAAATCCCAGCAAGGCTCTTTCAGCACCCTCCAGTGAGTAGAAGGGCTGGTAAGAAGGGAGGAAAGGCCAGGGTAATAGATGGCACAAGGGGCCCTGAAATTGTTTATGATGCAAATATGTTTAAAAGCACTGCATTGCCTCCTCTGGGAAAAGGAGCTTAAAATTGAAGTCTAATGATAACAAATGATTGTTAATGAGTTGTCTAAACATAATAGATGGAAAGAATTAAAAGCCTAAAATAAACAGGGTTTCATTAAAGCACAATAAAGAAACAACACAAATTTCATATCTTCGAATAAATGGGCCCTTGTGGTCTCACTGGGAGCGGAGAGTGGTGAGGTGGGTGCATGGGTCGGGGAGCAAGTCCTGCCCCATCCAGGCGCTCTGTCTTTTTTTTTTTTTTAAGAGCAGGAGCAGCTTGGTGGTGGCTGCTTAGGGCTCCACTTCTCCACAGCTCATGCACTTGCCCAACCTGCAGCACATGAGGAATTCACTGCTCAGCCAGCACTCCTCAGGTGCTTGAAAGCAGGAGCTTGCTCAAGTGTCTTGCTTAAGCACCTCTCAGTGCTGTCAGCACTCTGAGATGGAGAGGGAGACAGGTTTTGCTCAGAGGTGTTTACAGCCAGGGGCTGGCTAACCCTGGCACTGGGAATGTCCATGACTGCAATTCAGGCAGTCCATGTAGCATGTCCTTACAGCAGCAGATACTGGTTTTAGGGTCCACAGGACCCCCCCTGGGGACCTTGGGCTATTCCTAAGTGAGTCTGCAAAAGTTACTGAGAAAGGCAAGTTCAAACCAGCTGTACAACAATCTACAGATTGTTTTTGAAGTCCTTCAGAGACTGATTTTTTTTTTTTTTAAGAGCCCACGGGTAAAATTAAAGTTGGAAATCACTCCCCTAGAAAAGTGTGCTACTGAGAATGTGAAATTCTGTGGAGATTTCACAAGTGGTTCATCAGAGTGTTAGATGCCAAGAGCACACGCCATATTTCATCTCAGTGTGTGGCAGATGGCATGTTGTGGATAGATTTAGACCAAGATTTTGTTAAGGACATGTGAAGAGATGATCAATAATTCCTTGGTGGGTTTGTTGCCTAGACTGTCTGTATTTGACGTGGTGACATTATTTGTGTGTGGTGGGAAACTCTGAAACTTCAAAGTTGTTTTCAGGCTTTAGAACAAATCAATTACTTCAGATTTCATTTTAAATCATCCTCTAGACATGAGCAGTATTCTGCAAGCCCCTTTTAGGCTCTGGGAGTCTGATTTAGCTTTCAAAATTTTTCATTAAATGTGGGGTGATAGACAAAAATTGAAAAGATGTGGCAAAAATCATGACAAGACTTCCTCAGGCAATACTGCTTTTTTTAAAAAAAAATAAATTTAAAAATACCTTTTTTTCTCTATGAATTAAAAAAAAAATTAAAAATCTCAAGACTCTTCTGCCAAACCATGGATTTTCTGTTTGTTGGCTCGGAGATCTTGTTTGTGTTTCAGGAAGGATTGCATGTTCAGCGGAGTGTGTGTGAGAGCAAGAGGTTTTGCAGTGGTGACGTGTCTGTGATTCAGAGTGTGTCCGTGTCCAAGTGTAATGTACTTGTCTTTATCGATGTGCTTTATGATGGATGGATTGCAGATCTGACAGGTTCTTTCTGTGTGTTTGTAAAGCTGCATAGGGCTCAGCACTAGAAGACCCCAGTCCTGACAGAAACCCCAGAACAACCCTAACATTCAGCTGGGGCCAGCTCCTGCCCCCTTTATTCAAGCTGATTTGTACTTTACCCAGTGACTGGTTCACCTGAAGCTGCTGGGAATACTTGTGAACTGTGCAACACAAATGCAGGTGAAACAAGGCTTGAAAAATCCAGGCAAGACTTAGAGCTGTGCAGTATTATTGCAGGGCAATGCTTCCCAATGGGAAAATGGTTTTCCTGGGACACAGGGTGTCTCTCTTATTCTTGATTAAGAATCTGAACTTTTTTTTTTTACTGATGCTATTTGCAAGTTTCTGTTGAAACTGGAAAATTATTGGGTTTTCAGTGTGGATTTAGGAGTTTTTTTAAGAATCGTCTAGAAAAAGTATCCCTTCTCTCTCCAAATCAAGCAAAATCAAAGTCACAAATTAAATGAGATTTTCCACAGGAACAAGAATATTGCTTAATATTTTTATCAATAAGAATTAGCACTCATATTATTGTTGTTACCCTTTTGTTAGTAGTATTAATACAGGTATCTGCTCATGTGCTTAGGCTTAATATGGCGCAGTCTGCCTTTCTGAGGGCATTTGATCCTACAGTTGGGTGTGTGAGAATTTGGGGTCCTGCTGTACCTGTGACATTGTCAGTATTAAATACAGCCTGTGCAAAGGCACTGAGAGAGATGGTGCGAACCTCCAGCTGTATTTGCATTGAACTTGGTGTGTGACCACATGGGGAAAAGGCACATCCACGTAGATACGTTGCTAGTCCTTTGCAGAGATAAGGTCTGGAAGATGGCAGTCCTGCTTCTTGGCAGCTGCTCAAGTTTCTTTCTAGAACAGCGAGACAAGAGGGAAACCTTTCAAATGCTTCTTGTGCAGCTGAATGACGTAAAAATGCAGGATGGGGATTCATACCTGAGCCCCTTGGAATCACAATGTTCTCAAGAAAAACTTGATCTAAATGGATCCAGTTCCCCAAATAGCTCAATTTTGGGAAAACTTGGTTTAATTAAATGAAATTATATTAAAACATTCTGACTGGCTCTAGTGAGGGGTATCATAAATGGCAATGTGAGACCTGATTAGGTGAGTCTGATGCCTGGCATCACAGACAAGTAGAATCCCCTCCATGATTTCATACAGAGGAATGTATGAATCCACCTGGATGTCCGTGTTTATTGAGCCTACATCCGCAGGCTGAGCCACGCATGTTGCACCTCAAGGGGCTGCACTTTTGTGTGTTAATCCAACTGGGTGAATTTGCCTGGGTATACCTATGATGTGTTTTGTTTAAAGCAGCATGGGTGCAAGCAGGGTTGTTGGTTTAATGACTGGCATGCAGGTCTGGAAGAAACATAGAATGGTTGAGGTGGGAAGGGACTTTGCAGGTCATCTTGTCCAGTCCGCCTGCTGAAGTAGGGTGGCCCAGAGCCTGTTGCCTAGGACCATGTCCATACATCCTTGCCGTTCTCTCTGCCTGTAGTTGCAACTGCAAGGAAAGTTATAAGGCTCAGTTAGGCAGTACTGGCCCTGTCAGTAAATCATTGTGCAGTTCAGGCTTTTTTTTCCCCTGGATTGGACTCCATAGAGAATCAGACAGACTGTGCTGAGCTGGTCCCATCTGCACCCAACCTGGACAGCAGCTTTATCTTGCCTTGTAAAACTGCAGAGCTCTGTGACAAAAGAGTTAATCTCTGCCTTTGTTTCTCTTCCTCTCTCTCTTCTCTCTTGCAGCGGGACTGAAAGGCAAGATGAGAGCAGATCCATCAGTGTCAGCTGCTTTCAGCACATCAGCAGTTTTGGGGGGTTTATTGGGGACTAGCCCATCAGCAGTGCTTCCAAACTGCAAACACATAGCAGACAGGCCCCTCCTCTGGCGCAGCAGCCTGGCTGCCTGGGGAAGCCACACCGGGACCCTGGTGCCACTGGCCAGGGGCTGGGTGATAAATTACTGTGTGAGGCATCTCCATGGCTAGCAAAGTCCAGAGGGTAGGCCAGAGCCAAGCTCCTGGAGAGGCAGCAATGAAACCATATTAATTTCTGGGCGTGCGTCCATGTGTGTCTGCGTGTCTGTACTGTCTGAAATAATACACTTGACATGCACACACACATGCTTCACTTCCAACACAGAATAACACGGAAGAGGGGTGAAAGAGAGAAAACAATCTGATTGACAGGTTAATGAAGCAGTTCATAATAGCAATGTATATTATAACCTTAGAAACAGCTTGTAAATACCGAGTTCCTTTACACATATAAACACACTCCAATGCCTAGGTCTGTGTATATACATTTGCCTATATATGAAATATATGTGCCTGTGTATATGCATACCTAAAAGATGCCAGAATGTAAAATCAATGCTCTGTAATGAAACCAAAGAATAAATGGGAGGTGGAAAAAATTAAGCTTCATTAGCCCAGTAGCCTTATCTATCCTCTGCTTTTTACTTTATTTCTAGGGCTGGAAAACTTTCAAAGCAGTGGAGGAACTTAAGACCAAACATCTCAATGACTTGAGGTCCTGAGCAGCCTGCTTGGCACTCTTGAAAACTCCACCTGTGAGGTTTTTTTTGTTGTTTGGTTGGTTTTTTTTGTTTTGGTTTGGTTTGGTTTTTAATGCCAGGGTCTTGGGCCGAGCAGCATCAGCCTATCCATGCAAGGCTGGGAAGTCATGTTAGCATGAGGAGTGTGGAGTTGGAGTTTGAACCCAGATCTAATCCAGGGTTTTGACTAATTCCTCATCACACTGGCATGCCACTCTTTGAAAAGCTGGATGTATCTTTTACTAGGCAGATATTTTGATGTCTTTGTTTGCTTCTGCATTGTATATATCTGTGGGAATTTCCCAATGTACTCCAAACTGGGGCAATGAGTCACACAACAATACTTTTTCTCTTTAATGGGACCTATTAGCAAATATAAATAGTGACATACTGAGCTCTTGTGGATGGGCAACAACCCTTAGGAGCTGAAAAAGCAAGTTCAGCATGACCAAGGACCTTTAGCTTTTCATTTCATGACTCTGCTTTTACTTGTAAGCTTTAGTTTTACAGTAAGACATTTCCCCTGAGTTCTTTTCCTAGTTTCTCTTAGAGAAAAAGAGAAGAAGATTAAGAGAGTTCTCATACACACAAAGGAGTGTTAAAGCTGCCTGTTCCCAGTAAGAGCCAAGTGGTATTTCTAAGCCTCAGGACTGGCTGAGAAAATCAAAGATTGAAGTGCACTGGGAATGATCAGAACCAGAAAGGTTGATAGTACTCAACTTATGCAATGGAAAGCTGACTTTATCATATTGAAGTCTGGCTCAGACTTGAAATGTTGCAAAAATCCTCTGCAAATTCCCTCTAAGAATATACAACTAAGTTCCTGGCCTTGGGTCTTCTGGAAAAGAGTTGTGCCAGGTACTTTCCTTCCTCATGTGAATTCCAAGATAAAAACACTTAAGAGATGGGATGTGTGCAGAGACTGCTGATATGACATGTGTGGCACCATGCAAGGAGCCTAGATACACAGGCATATCTTGGGCAACGTGCAAATGACCATACCTGCCAGTCTCTAGCCACACATGCTTGTGCTTTTGCTACAACAGCAAGGGATCCTTTCGTTATAAGGCAACCAGTGCTGTCTTGGTCTAGCTCTTGACTTGAGATCTTGATGAGCTCATGATCTGAGAAGCTTACAAACGAAACAGTCAAGCCAAGTATTTCTGTGTTAATCTTACAGCTGTGGAACAGAGGTGTCTTGTCCCTGATCACATTCAAAGCTGAAGGCAGAGCTGGGAATGGGACTCAGATCTCCAGGATGGTAAGCTTGTTCTTTCCATTTCTGTCTAGAATGGTCAATTATGCGAAAGCAACACCAGCTGAACATTTACATAATGCAAATAGCTGTGTATCTTAGTCTTTAGGAGGATCATATCTCTGTAACTGGGAATCCTCTGGTTTTAGGTGCAATTTGAACCCCTGTCTAAGAATACTGTTTTGCCTAGCATCCCCTGTCCTTCTCTAAGCTCCCCTCTTCCTCTGTCTCTCAGGATTAGGGTCTGTAGCTAGGATGAGGGGAGACTGGGTGCCGATAGAAGTTTAATTTGTAGTCCAGAGAATTAGTGGTCTTGCATCTGGGACTAGCCCTTAATTCTCCACCAGGGAGGACTGTCAGGTTTGAGCAGACTGATGCTGCTTGTGTAGTTCTCTTCCCTGACCCAGAGACCAGAGTGGAAGGGCGGGTGTTGGGGGGCAATTAATTTTATGTGGGAGTGGTATGTTGAGGGGTGGGAGCTGGCAAAGTCTCTCTGTCTTTGCTGGTAAGGAGGAGAAGGCTATGCATAGCAGTTCAGCTGTCTTCTACCATCCAGGCCAGCCAGCCAGGTCTGGGAGGCCTTCCCAATCAATGCAGCAAGCTCAGCTTTGCTGCTGTCAGCACTGCTGAGAGCAGAAGCTGGGGATGGGTGAATCCAAATATCCGGATCACATGGATATTGGCTGGAAATGTTCCACCATATCCGGGTGGCTGCCTTTGTGTGCTATTCATGCTTATCAGAAAATTAATTATTCCAGTTACCAGGCTCTTTGAGCCAGGAGGGTTACCTCTCAATACCTGGAGCTCCTCCTGGGGGTGGTGTGTGTGTGAGCATGTCTGTCTGCTTGCCTGCTTGCTGAGAGGGTGTGTATGTTGTGGACACATATGTGTATAGACAACAAGAGATTGTGTATGACTGTAGGCACAGAGAAGGAGTTGCATGGGTGATTCTGAAATAAAGAAGATGCCTTGCTCTGCGTGTATGGGAAAGGATGCCCTTGGGGATACTGAGGGGCTTTGCGTATCAGAGAGAGGAATATTTCCCTCCAGGTAAGGTGAGCTATGTGCAGGGAGCAGAGGGTACAGGGCCTGGGTAGGTGGAAATACATTCCTTGTCTTTGCCTTTATGTGTGTGAGGGGCAGACACATGGCCTAGGCCATGTCCCCATGCTTTTTAGATCTGCCTTCAGAAAGGTTGATGTGTGTTTGATGCAAGTCTAAATCTGCCCATGGTTTCCTGTGTACTTCTGCTGAGGACAGGGAAAAAGTTCGTGTGTATAAGAGCAGTATTTAAAAGCAGCATATGTGGTGGAAGATCTGGCATCAGCTGGCATCACAGTAGTACCTGTGATTTTGATCTCTTTTGATTTTGACTATGGCCCTCCTAAATACAGTTCTAGTTCTTGTCTTCCAGCTTTTACAGCTGATAAACCCTATGTACATCTGTGGGTAACTTACACCAGCAAGTAAGTAGAACCAGGTCTTGTGATATTTAAAAATAAGACCTTTGCACCCCAGCCTGAAAGCTTTCCTGGGATCCTCCGAGTCACGGAAGGTCTTATCCCATATGGGCCGGGTTATATGTGCTGGGGTCAGTCTTCCAACTGCAGTAGCAAGGAGTGATCTTTCCTGGAAAACAAAAGTACTTAATCATGGCTTGACTCTGAGAGCACCCTGATTGGCTCTGCTAGGCAGCACAGTGCTGCGTTTCAGGCTCGGGGTATTCTTGGAAATTTGTGTTATTAATTGAAACCTTATTAATGGCAAACACAGGATGACATTTTACATGGTTTAGTTATGTTCTGTGAGTCATTTGTACAATGCAGCCTCAGCCACGAGGCAGGGAAGCTCCTGTCGTAACTGATAACAGGGAAGCAATAACAGCTCAGTTTCCACTAACTGGTCCTGGGGCGACGGGGACAGCTCTTGCAAATGTCTGATCATCTCCTTTCTGGTGGTCGCTCATCCTGGGATTAGGGAAGTCTCAGAGGAAGGCAGACTTACTCACTGAGTAATAAACATTCTGGTATATTACCAGTGGGCTCACGAACTTTGGCTTCTCTGAATGTCTGGTATTGTCCTTAAAAATAAAAAAGCCTTGAAGTAAGGGAACTGCTGACATCGCACTGGAAGTTAGTAGCCCTGTGTCTAGAGCAGGAGATGTGATGTTGCTCTAGATAATAAAACTTTGGGTGCTGAACTGTGCCTGGGTTCTCTAGAATAATGCTTGCATCCCATTCTCCCATGTTGGAGATGTGGGTCAAGTCTGGGTCTGGTTTATATGGTAGTGGAGAAAGCATGCGTGTTTGGAAGAGAATTGACTATTGATTCTAATATCCAGCAAAAAAAAAATAATCCTTTTCCTCTGCCTAGCTTCATAGGTGGGCAGTGCCATATATCTAAAAATCAAAATGAGATTCCTGTTGAAAAAAGGACAGAACAAATGTTTTAGCTTCTTAACATATTTTTAAACAAAGTGGCATTGTCCAGTCATTGTGTGGATGTGGCTGCTGTGTCCACCTAGTCCATGAAGGGTACATTTTCTTTAAGCAGATTTCTGAAGACCATCAATCAGAGTTGTGTTGGTCTTTCTTATGGCTGTAGGCATGGGCAAAGCAGGCATACTGCTAGGAGAGGCACAGTGACAGCCATGGATCTGCAGCCTCTTTTGTCTGGGAAGAAACAGAGGTTGTACAAAACCTCCAAATATCTCCATCAATCCTCCTGGTCCTCTCTTCCCCACTGCTATATGTGCATCCCACCTTATCTAGCGGAACTCCCTGGCTCTTTCCCAGGAACATGGCAGCTCCTTGAACTCAGTGTTGTCACAGGTGGTGTTTACTTGTGTTGCTGAAGTCCCTCAGGAAGGCTCATTCTTCACAAGCTCTGCTTTGGCCCTCAGAAAGGGAGGGCGAGAGTCTGGGGACTTTCCCTGACAAAGCTTGGCCTTGGGTTGGGAAATTCAACTAGTGGGTTGGAAGGAGCAAGGGAAGTGATGGTGGGAAGCCACCCACCATGTGGGTCTGTAGAAATAGCAATACATCCCCTCCTTCACAGAGGAAAGCTCATCTGTGGGTGCCAACTGGACAGTTCCTTGTCTAGGGCAGTCAGGAGGGGCTTACAGAGCTAAGTGTCTGCACAGACTGATGGGAACTTTCCTTGAGGACCCCCACAGATCTGGCAGATCTGTGGGACACATGTGATCTGTGACTCATATTCAGTGCTGCAGTCCCATTCTGCAGCAATCAGCTTCACCAATGGCTGGAGCTGGGTACAAATGAAGTCTTCTCTGCTACTGTTGAGATCTGTGCAGGGGACCATATACAGCAGAGCTCCTCTGCACCCCCTTGTCCAGCAGCAGAATTATTTCCACAAGGGCATTGTAGGCACTGGGAGCAGATTATAGGCCAAGCGCTTAAACTCTTCCACCCTGGTTTAGCAAGAGCCCCACAGCTGTGGATTGTCTGATGCCAGCAAATAAACCAGATGGACGACATGGATGGAGACAGGCCAAGCTGGGATGGAAAGTACAGTATGCCCTCCTGTCTTACTGGGCTCTGGAAGATGAGGTAGCACAAGCTGGAAAGAGCCTTCAGCTGCAAAGCTCCCTATGTTGAGGTAATAGGAAATGGGATCTACTGGTTTTTGCGGGGCTTTCAGCTGTGGCTGGTGGGATCTCCTCTCATGCTGCAGGAGGATGGCTGGTGCCCTGGGTGCTTACAGGAAGGTGGGATGTTTTCAGGCTCTATTGGAGAGAAGAATCCAGATCTGTAGCTACAGAGCAGTGGGCTTGGGAAGAAAAATTCAGCAGTCACAGTGAGAGGTATCACAGATCATACACATACTAGAGGGTATAACTGCAGTTGCCAGTTCTGGTTAGACGGCTGCAGGGAGATGAAGCCCACCCAGTCTGCAAAGGACAGTGATGGGTCAGTGCTGCTGGGCAACATATGCTGCTTTTGCAAGGGGCCAGGCCTGATTGTTTCTCCAGCACTTTGTGATTATGATTAGTTACCTGGGTGATGGCAAGGCCTAAAACTCAGATCAGACTCTCACTGTGCCGAGTGCTGTATATACAAGTCTAATGAGATTTGTGTCCAAAACAGTTTTCTTCCACGATTAACAGGACAGCATTTTATGGATGGGCTGTCACAAGAGGCTGTGAGAAAACCACAAGTGCTTAAGTCCACCAGCTGTCCAAGGTCTCCAGAATCTGGCTTTTTTCAAAACCTGAGGTAAGGCAACCTACCCTTGTCTCTGCATCTCCCCATTGACCATTTAGATGTCCAAGCTTGGTGCTCCCAAATAATAAGTGATCTAAATGACTCATGGATCTCTTTGAGTTTGGAGGCTACAGGAAATGCCCCAGGACTTCTTATCAATAGAAGACTCATGTGCAATGACATATGGAGGATGGAGGGCCACATTCAGAGGGCTGGAGCACCTCTCCTATGAAGACAGGCTGAGAAACTTGGCATTGTTCATCCTGGAGAAGAGAAGGCTCCTGGGAGACCTTGTAGCAGCCTTCCAGTGCCTGAAGGGGCCTACAGGAAAGTTGGAGAGGAATTTTTTGCAAGGACATGTAGTGAGAGGATGAGGGTTAATGGTTTTAAGCTGTAAGAGGTTAGATTTAGATTAGATATTAGGAAGGAATTCTTTCCTGTGAGGGTGGTGAGACACTGGCACAGGTTGCCCAGAGAAATTATGAATGCCCCTCCTTGGAAGTGTTCAAGGCCAGATTGGATGGGGCTTGAAGCAACCTGGTCTAATGGGAGGTGTTCCTGCCCATGGCAGGGGGATTGGAATGAGATGATCTGTAAGGTGCCTTCCAACCCAAACCATTCTATGACTTAACTTGGCTCTGTCCTAATCTTAAGCCTTAACCCTATGACTAGCTTTCCTCCCAACTGACTAGTTGGGATGTTTCAAAAGGCAGGGGCAGTGTGTTCAGCACTAGTGTGTGCCTACACCATGCTTTGGGGTACTTTGAGTTGGGGTATTCCAGCTTTACTAGGAGATGAGTCTTGTCACCATGAGACACAAGTTGCTGAGCCTGTCTCAAAATAAAGGCTTGTGCCTCAGTTCAGTGCCTCTTCAAGCCAGGCCAAGCTGCTTGCAAGTCTGTTTTGGAAGGAATTACTGAACACTCCCCTCAGCGTGCTAGAAAATCACCCCTGCCGGTAACAGGTACTGTCCAGGCACATTACACTGTGTTTATGGGGTTCAGTGTGGAGGGGTGGATCCAAGATGTACTTGCCAGGCTGTTTATGGCTGTGGGGGAGCATGCCCTATCTAGGTGTGATCCCCACCTCTGCCATTTGTCCTTCTTTCTCTATTCTGCCATCTCCGAAACAGCCTGGATTGGTTATAGCCCACATGTTACAGTGGCCAACCTGCAAAGAGAGAGCCAGGAAAAGTTAATGTGGAGTTCTGGTCTACTCCCAGGATGCATTTGGGCTGCAGCCCATAATGATATGTATAATTGCGAAGGCCTGCCAAAAAAAGCAGGCTGGATTTAATTGAGTCAACACACTGCTATTAATAATAAAATGGCAGAGACTTTGCTATTAATCACTTGTGCTGGCTTTATCGCAGGCAGTCTCGGCTATCTGGCTACCAAACAAGACCTTTAAAAAAAATGGTGCAGTGGAAAACTTACTAGTGGGAATACACCTGCTAACAAAATAAACCTTGTAAACAAAATGTTCCTTGCAGAAGGATGTATTTTCTGAAGGAGCAGCCTATTTGGGAGGCAAATGGGATTATGTCAAATGCCTGTGTCCTGCATCAAAATCCTCCTTTTATAGGAATAGATCACTGGAGGATGCACTTGGTAAATGGTGCATCTTTGGAAAAGGTTATATTTGATAAAGGATTTTGTATGGGGTGGGAATTCAGGGAGAAATGAATCCTCCAAAGAGAGATGTAATTGTTGCAGGACTATAGCACAGCCCAGAGAGGAATGCATCTGTTACTAGTAAATGGAAAACACTGTATCCACGGAGGTACTGAACAGAAAGGGAAATGCAAAATAAACACCATGCCTGACAGGTAAATTGCAGCCTTTCTTGTAGAGGTCTGGATAAACTGTGGTATATTGGGGTGGATGGCTGGATGTGGAGCTCTGTACCCCGAAGTGCATGCTGCTGGGCAGCACCATGGGAGGAGTGGGGTCTGGTCTTCTGAGGGGCCTCTTTCCTATGACCTGCCTTGGCCATGCCATGAGTTGGAGGAAGGGCTTGAACAGGGCTCCAGCCCTTTCACACATGCACCCTATTTGCTTATATGAGCAGCTTGTGTTCTCCGTGGCCCTCCTGATGGGCTGCATCCCAGTGCCTGGGATTGGTACTCTTTCCTCATGGCAGTGCAGTAAGAGCATGCTTCATTTTTAAAAGCCCTCCCCAGCTGAGGTTGTTGTTGTAGGAAACACAGTAATGGCCATCTTCACTTTTGCTTCTGAGTAGAGCTACTTGCCACGACTATAGCTGGGAAGAGACCATATAGCACAAAGGTCTGAAACCCAAGAGGAAGGGAATAGGCTTGAAAACAGTGCTTCTGAGCAAGGAACACGATGTGTCTGTAGGCAGAGCCAAAGAACGTAGAGCAGGCAGAAAAACAAGCAACACAGAAACATTATGTGGCTTTCAGTGTAAGGGATTGTGAGGCTTAAAATAATGACTCTTCTAGCAGGCAGTAGGAAGGGGAGAATCCCCTGCCTTCCACATCTAAGAATGCCAAAGGAGTGGATCTTTTCTTTTGCAAGTTTTCCTGCACAAAGGGATACATTTTCTGTGCACCAACGCAAAAAACCTGTGTGCCTCTTGCATCAAATGGTCAAACCAAATAAATGATATAACAGGCTAAAAGGCCTCTTTCTCTCTGCTATGAATTAACAAGGTCCGTAAATGAATGAAAATGTTATCCCTGAGAAAAAAAGAGAAAAAAAGAGAGAAAGCAACAAAAAAAAAAATCCCAGAAAAAAATTATCCACTTCCTGCTGTTTTCCTTTCCTCCATGTAAAGTGAGTGTCTTATCCTCTGAGAAATTCACTTCATTGTTAGAAATAGCCGAAATTGGCTTGCAACTAGTAAAGATGCCAAGAATTTGCACCTTGCTCTGTGACCTAAAGCAAAAATGACATGAACATTGACAAATTTGACAAGGAAATTTGTGCAAAAAACAACTTCTATTTGGCTAGCCAAGCAGCAAATATGTCGGATGATATGCTTTATTAAGCAATCCATTTTTCAGCAATAGCTGCACCATCTGCAAAGGTTAGTGTGCATCAGGCTTTCCACAGAATTTCATCTGCGTCTGCAGCTAGGTGCAACACACGACCACATTTTTCATGTACATACAATTTTGGATGCAAATAGAATACTTGATGAAAGAGGTGACCTTCCGGACTGACTTCCCCCATGCAGTAAAGTCACAGGCACAGAAGCAGCTGAGAGAAACATATCTCTGCCTGGAGGGAGGGGGAGAGTGGGAGAGAGGAAGGAGGTTTAAAGGGAGAAATAAAAAGAGGAGGAAACTTCAGGAAAAAGTGATTCCCAAAGAAATGGTTTGGCACATCACATAGCAGAGACTCTGCACTTGGGCCAATCAAAGGGAAATGGAAACCGCTGTGTTGGGTAGCCGCAGTTTTCTTCTGGATGGTATCTGTCTCTCAATCTTCTGGTTCTTCTCTTGTTATCTTGTGTAGTTCCTGCTGCTGCACTATCTAAACATCCTTGTCTTTCATTGCTCCCCCATCACACTTTGCATAACAGACTTGTTGTCTTTTAGGGATGGGCCATTTGCCCTCTTGCTACTATGGCCCCTGCCTAGGGCTGCTGGATCTCCTTCCGAACATCCTTGGCTGTATAGAACGCATTTTCAAGACCCAAGGGAGGAGTACAGTTGCTCTCAAATATTAATTGGATGTTTTTTTTTTTTTTCCTTTTTGGTTTTTGGGGGGTTTTTTTCCTTTTTTTTTTTTTTTTTCCAAAGGCATGATGGTCCCATCTCTGTATTTTCCAGTATTGTTTTCTAGTGGATGGATATGGTCCTTTTGTGTCCTGCCTGCCCTACATTAGGTGGAATCAGCTCTTCTCTAGTCCCCAGTCTTCTTCCCCAAGTGTATGCTGTACACATGGTTCCCTACGCCTCATTGATGGTTGCTGGTTATAAATTCATGTTCTCAATCCCTACTCCACTTAGCTGAAGTTGGATGCCATCCCAGTGCCTTGCAACTGTCCCTGGTCCAGTGGAAAGTTTAATCTGCCAGTTCATGGTGTGTTGTCCTATGGGGAGAGCTCAGTTCAGTACAGCTCCACACTGCACAGAGAGAAGCTCATTAGCAGGACATGGTAGTGTCTGATGACACTGTGGTCCAAGAAGGCCTCATTAGGCACAAAATGTTTTCTGCAGCTCTCTGAGATTTTTTAGTAACTTAAGGAATTCAAACATAGTTGCTGTGGGGACACAGATGAAATGGGGAGCAAAGATGCACTCTCCAAGGACTGTCTCCCATCTGTGTCTTTTGGAGGAGCAGATATCGGACAAAGCCTTTGATTCCTCTTATGTAGTCCTTGCTACAGAGATGCAGATGGGACTGGCTGGGCCTGGCAGGCACACTGTCCCCTGCTTGGCTGCTAAGTGGTGTTAAGTGATGAATGTTAAACTTAACAAGGGGACTTACGGATTTACGTAAGGATTTTACTGCCTGCCAGGTATAAATGATGGAACAGCTTTGATCTTTAGGGGTATCAGTAGTGGAAGTGATTTAAACTAAAGTTAATAAAACTGCTTAAAACTGTACTCTGTAGTCCCTCAGGCTGAAGGAGCCCTAGTGGTCACTTGACTGCTCTAAGTAAAAATCGTTCACATTTATGAGGGAGATCAAATCCCACTGGTGTTAACTGTGTTTCCAGCTGAATAATAAATGGTATCTTCCAAGAGTTCTGCAAGTCCTTCCCTACATGCGCTGCAGGTCCCACAACCTGCTGGAGCCACCAAGCCATTTTCCACAGATGCAAAAAAAGGGTAGACTTGGTATTTCCATGGGCTTTCCTCTCTCCACTTCATAATCTCCAAACCAGGTCTGATCCCTTTGCCATTTTGTGGCATGTCACAAGCTAGTGTTGGTGGGTTTCTATTTGCCATCAAGTGGGACTGTTAGTGTGTTTTATCTTTGGAATTTACTGGCTGGCAGTGACAAGTAAATGCCATAAACATAAAATGTCATTGGCTCCATGGTGGGCTTTGCCACCAATGATCTTTAGAAAGGGGACATCGCATTGCACTTTTTATGAATGGTCCTGTAATGTCTTCTTCCATTGCAGTGAATCTTAAGAAAGGTCCTCACAAAGGTGAAAATTCTAGTTTTTAATGGAGGATCTATTTTCTGTCTCCCAGGAATCTCAGCCATCCCCTACAATATAATAATGGGTATTTCCATTGGGTGTTTCCATAAAGTCCCAAGATGAGCTGTGGTGGGCAGGGTGCTCAGCTGCTGGTGCAAACAGCACTTGTGTAACCTGTGCTGATTCAAGTGAAGAAGTGGCTCTTTTGTAACGATCAGAGAAGGTGATGGGATTTACTGGCATCCCTGTATCAGCCCAGCTCATTGGGTTTACAAGTGAGATCAAATTCCATCAGTTAATTGTGTTTGCAGCTATGAAGCAAACAGACCCTCCCACATGCCAGGGGATCATACTGTCAGCCACAGACACCAGGTTCTCCCTCCACAGACACACACAAATGGAAGTCATCCTGCTATTGCTATAGGGTTTTGTAATTCTCCTGCCATTTCCTAGAAACTCTTTAACAACTATCAGAATGCCTTCTGTCTGCCTGGTAACAAAACAAGTAGCCTTTCACAGGCCTCTCTAGAAATCAGTGATTGGCAGCCACTGAAATTGAATTAGCAGTAGCTCACTACTGGTAGAAAAAATACTTTTGTGTTTTTTTTATTTCAGCCCAGTGCACAGTTAGTGATGAAACTCCACAACACAACAATTTGATGAGGCCGTCATCTTGGGAAGAGATCGGCTGTTTCAGGTGGATCACAAGGAAATCCTGAATTATAAAGGTACAGTCAAGTCTGGGATGGGATTTGCTCTGCGGAGGAGCCAGCTGGAAACTGCCAGTGATTGGGAGGAAGTTGCATGAAAATCTTGTTACTCGTACCTTGTTAGATAATTACCTCTTGCAGAGTTTGGTTTTTTTCTGAATTACAGTCACTGTTGGAGACAGGTTATGGGTTTAGACAGACTACTGGCTGGACAGTCTGGTATTTCCTGCATTCTTACTTCCATGGATCCTCTAATAGCCCTGCTGCCTGGCTTTGTCCTGCTGTTGTGTCTCAGTGTGAGGATGGTCTATGTCTGAGGTTGTTGTGGGATTTCTGCAGACAGCTTATAGTGGTATTTTCAGATCCCCCGACATGCTCCTCACACTCCTGTAGCATTTTCTAAATCCTCTGGGGGCTGAGGGTCATCTCTCACTTTACATGGGATAAATTGATAATGACACAATGAAATCAGTCATGATGAAATGACTCCATTTTGATTACAATGAGAGGGGATTTTGGACCCGTGTTTCTGTTTCAGTGCCTCAGGAGCTGTCCTTACACCACAGTGGTGTTTTGGCAAGGATTTCCAACAGTGTTTTGAAGTCTTCTATCCCATTCCATCCCATAAACTTGACAGTAGATTCAGCAAACTGTTTTCAGAGGTTTTCTGTATGTTTCCAGAGTTCTTCACATTGTGTCTTGTAGCAGCCTGTTTGTTCACTGTAGCTGGATTTTTGTGGGGCCACAACTGTTGTGTTAGAGAATGAGGGAAGTGATACACATACTAGATGATCTACTATGGCTGGAATTTGTTCCTCACCCACCTGTCAGTGTGGGTGAAAAAGTGGTTTGGGAAGCATCACTACATGACTATAGTCATTTGCTTGTGGCTCCTAATGTCTGTCTTTCACAGAATCACAGAATCCTAGGGGTTGGAAGGGACCTCGAAAGATCATCTAGTCCAACCCCCCTGCCAGAGCAGGGTCACCTAGAGTACATCACACAGGAACGCATCCAGGCGGGTTTTGAATGTCTCCAGCGAAAGAGACTCCACAACCTCTCTGGGCAGCCTGTTCCAGTGCTCTGTCACTCTCACAGTAAAGAAGTTCTTCCTGATATTCACATGGAACCTCCTGTGCTCCAGTTTGCATCCATTGCCCCTTGTCCTATCATCGGTCATCACTGAAAAAAGCTTTGCTCCATCATCCTGACACTCACCCTTTACATGTTTGTAAACATGGATGAGGTCACCCCTCAGTCTCCTTTTCTCCAAGCTAAAGAGACCCAGCTTCCTCAGCCTTTCCTCATAAGGGAGATGTTCCACTCCCTTAATCATCTTTGTGGCTCTGCGCTGGACTCTCTCAAGCAGTTCCCTGTCCTTCTTGAACCTCCTCTGGCTAAGGACTAGTTTCTAGTAGCTTGCTTACTTCCTTGAAAAAGATGCCGTGTGTCCATGGAAGTCCAGGGAAATCAGGCATATTGTACCCTGAGACTCCTTTGAACCTGAGCCTCTGCTCTCAGCTCGTTTCTGCTGCCTGGTATCTTGCCCATGCTGCAGCATGGTATTAAAGCACTGAAGTACAGATATGATAAATCAATGGGTGTCTGCTGATTTACACCACTGGAAGATTGGGCCCGGGTCAGATAGAGAGCAGGGAACCCTCCAACAGAGTCTCTTTAAAAGAAACTGCAGGCAGGTATTTCAGCCCAGTTAGCTGAGCATCCAATTATGGCTTTTGCTACAGAGTAAAACCAGTTTTTCCAAAGGACACTGGTAGCAGGCTCTTAAAAAAGGAGTTGTGGCCCCTCCCTGGTGACCTTTCCTTGTCAAATGCTACATGCTGTGATGTTCCTACACAATAGA
>VZRW01005938.1:536779-547706 GCA_013398125.1 Aegotheles bennettii
CCACCTTCCTTTTAAAACTGCCTATTTCACAAAGAGCTGGGTAGAAACAGAGGAACAAGCAAGCTCAGCTGAGCCAGAAATAAGATCCATGCTTGCTTGGTTGTATTTTCTAGAAGTCCGTAGATCTCCGTTGACTCCAGCAGGCAGGTCCTGTTTTGGTGGTCTGCGGATACAAATGTTTGTGGTCTATAAAATTAATCTGAATTGTAGCAGCCTGTTTGACGTCAGCCATGGAACAGCAGTAGGACTTGGGGTCACAGCCTTTCTTCATCACTGGCTCATGGTTGGTTTTGAACGTTGATCCCAGAGCTGAAGTGGTTTTGGTGCTATCACCAGCCACCCAATTGCAATTCTTGATCCTGTGGTTAAATATGAGCAGACAAATTTCTGGTCCACCTCAGTGCACAATGGTGTCTCCTTGGTTTTTGCATTCATTTCCCAAGAGTGAATAAATCATTTCTAAGCACTCGTTCCCAGGGAAGAAGTTGATTTCTTCCTACTATGTCCATGATGAACAAGGATACTCACATTATTTCTTATTATTTGGGTGCACACAATGTGCACTTCACTTTGAAGCATGAACATATTATTTATCTTTTGCTACTTTAAGGAGTGGCTGCACACAATACACTTTGTGGGCATTGTTGCCTGTTTAATGTTCAAACAAAAAAAAAAAATGTTGATTTCTTTGTGTTGCTGTGCTGTGGCACCGGCTGGGACTCAGGCTCCTGTGTGTTGGGTGGGGTGTGTGCATATACAGAGCATGTGGTGGCTGTGGCTCTGAGTTGCTGCTAAGTGAGGGTCTTGGGGCCACCCTGTGCTTTTACTGTGGAGACTGTTTAGTTAATTTGCCTGGGACCTTCGGGAAACTCTTTGGTAGAGCCCAGAACTGAGTCTCCCAAGTGGTAACTCAGTGCTGTCCTCATCAGATATCCCTTCTTTTACACAGGTCAGCGCGTTGCTGTGTGCCATGGAGTGACTGCAGCCCATCTATATTTTAGCATCCTTGCTGGCTGTGCCAGGTAGGCAGAGTAGGGGGGGTGCTTGAAGGCCACTCCTCAGGGATGTCCAGGTAATGGGACAGGAAAGGTGCTTGAGCAGGAGCGGTGATAAGACAGAGCCTTTCCACTCTGCTAGGGAGGGAGGACTTGTCTCTGTAGCTGCAGAGCAAGGAGAGCCCCAGAGGAGCAGGCATGGAGCTGGGGGGCTTCTCCCTGCCTCCCCTTCCAGGCTGGGCTTTGTGGCAAATGCTCTGCAGGTCCCATGTTTGTCCGAATGTGGCACCGTGGCAATTTTAGTGCAACTGTAACTGGGGGGTTTGTGACTGCTGTCACTGTAATTATCTGTCTGGTCAATAAAATGAAGGGTACTGAGTCCCGGCAGTTTGGGAGAATGAAGGCTGACTTAATTACAGCAACCAAATCTCTCACATCTCTCCCGTCCACTGAAACACCAGCCCGCCTTCATGTGCTGCCCTTTAACAGAGCTGCCTATCATGCATCTAAACAAACAAGAAGGGAAGACAGAGGGGAGATTGTTTGTCAGGGATGTGTCTTTGCGAGGGAGGAGCAGCAATATCTGCAGGAGGGACTGAGGTGAAACCCAACATCAAAGGCAAGAGGCTGTCAGCACATTTAACTTTACAGAAACCCTTCTCCTAATAAAAAAGGAATGACCTCGTTACTACGGACACTAACAGTTCCCAGGGGAACACCAGGAGACTGCTGCCTGCACTTTTAATATTCACTTTACAAACAAATGGGAAACCTTGAAATAATTTCGGTGTTGTTCTTGGCAAGTTGTTACAACGCTGTGTCCTTATAAAAATCATTGAAGAATTTATGTAGTGTGAGTTTACTTTTCATCTGCTGCTTTTCTTTGCTATCAATCTCCCTCTCCCTCCCTCTCTCTGCCTGAGTCCCTGTGGGAAAGAGCAGAATGTCCAAGGAGCGAGGTGCTGGCAGGTTCAGCAGGAGGCACTGAGGCACTGTTAGACTTGGCTTTGGCTGCTGAGAGAGGACCCATTTCTGGAGGAGATGCTCTAAAACGGTGTCTGGACCTGGGCTGCAGAGAGCAAGTAAAGTCCCATGAGGAGGCTGTGCCTAGGTGAAGGGCTTGAGTTGGCCGCACAGCTGGGGCAGGAGGAGGCTGGAAGGATCCCGGCTGCTGCAGCCCCACAGGCAGCCTGGTGCAGGACAGTTGCAGGAGTGCAGGGTGGGCCAGTTCAGAGCTCTTTTCCTCCCAGCTCCTCTTGGCAGGAGTCACCTCAGGCAATAATGCCAGGAAAGCTAGTGAGGAGCAGATCAGTGTCTCTTTCAAGTCTCTGTGAAAGAATCAGGGAGACAGCGAGAAATGTTGCTGCAGACTGAAAGAATACTTGTGAAATGGGAGTGCAGACCAATGCTATACAGTCAGCCAAGTATCTCTGCAAATTACACAAGTGGTCTCTTTTCATGGGTTATGCTTTCTCCCTAAGTTACCACAGTCTGAGTGACCAGAAATCTTCCATGATGTTTCCTTGGTGTTACATTTGCTGTGTGGTACCTGAGGGAGGTTTCCAGAAATGGTTTAATTGACTCTTAGTGGGGTAAAATGCTCTGTAGTGGAAATAAACCCTTACAGCTGATGCCTCCAGCTATTCAGTAGCAATCCACAAACTCTCACCCACATTTAAACTGGTGTGCAGCATGGGGAATCCCCCTTTCTCTCCTGGCATCTGCACACATGGGTGTGCAGTATCAGGCACACCTCAACACACACATGGAAATATAAGTGTGCCTATACATATATACACATATATACATGTATATAATTTAACTCACATGTGACTATCCACATACACACACAAAAGAGCTTGCCTCCATACACGTCAGTATGTTCCTCCTTCCTCGTCTCTGTTTGGTCACACAGGGCCATTCATCCATGGTGCAGATTTGCTGTGAATTCTGACAGTTGTGTACAATACACCTTTATGCTTTGGATTCATCCTCCATACAGCCAACCCTGGATCCAAACCATGGGAAAGGTGGCTCATATTTGAATATGATTCATACTTTACCTGTTTTTCTAGGCTTCTGCTTATCCTCACATCATCCCAGACTCTATTTGAGCTCGGGATTTCTGACTATTGCTGCAAGGCAAAAGGCAAGCTCCTGCTGTTGCTGTAGGCTTTCAAGCAGAAGGCTGAAGTACAGAAGAGGAAAGTGTAATGATGGCAAGTAGGCTGTAGGAATGACACCATTCATTGGTACTCTAGGTGTAAAAGAACCCACTAACGAGCAATTTGCAAAAGACACTTTTGAGCCATTTTGAAGGAAATCACTGACTGCTGTGAGCAGGAGCATGAGCTGTTGCCCAGGAGCTGGTCTTTGCACTTGTGAGCTATGCAAGAACCACAAGCAGCCCTTTCCATTTCCACAGCCTCCTCTGTGAATGTCTGGGAGCAGAATCCTGCCAGCCACCCACATCATGTGGGCAAAACTAAGGCCACAGAGAGGTCTAAGCCAGCTGGCATCGCTGCCTTCTACAGCCAGACAACGATGAGGCATCTTTCCTTCTACCAGCTGAACATCTCTGGTAGGTATGTGGATCTAGCATTTTTTTTCCCGATCTTCTTTCTTCCCAAATATTAGAGTAGTAAAGGACAAAATCTGTTCTGAAGGTTTGTCATTGTCAATTTGTCATTGAAAACCTTGAGTAAATGGTCCCTTGGAAATGCAGAGCTACTCTTTAAAGCACTGCAGTGAGATACAGACAAGTCTCTGGTCCACTGCTACTTCTTTGCAACCTGAACTTCGTGTAGAGTGGAGCTGGAAATTTTATCTCCTTTGAAAAACCCTTAGAAAGCTATGTACCAAACACTATAGGAAAAGCCAGATGTTAACACAGAAAGACAGGCCAGATTTCTCTTTGCTTGAATGATGTAAATAAGTTGTCTCTGGTAAGTGCAAAGGGAGTTAACCTGTGTTAAACCTCAGAGGCGATGATACAAATCACTGAAATGCGGTTTTGCAAAGGTCCTAGGCACTTCTATGAAGTCGTACTTCACCAGGGCTTTCTCTTGAATTATTCTGACAAGTTTGCTTGTTCTGATTCTTGTTTTGCTTATTTTTGCTTTTTTTTTCTTATTTTGCTTATTCTGATTATGGTAAGCTTAATCTAAAAACTAACAGGAATTTGAAGATGTTAATAAAAGAGGAAGATACTTCAAAGTGCAAGTGCCCATTTGTGCACGTGCCCATGTATTTGTAAATTATACCACATGCACTGGTGGTCATTTTGAGTCTTTGGTGGAACATGTCATTATAGCTCATCCTGTAGGCTCACATTGCCAGCAAGTGAAAAGTAGGAGGATGTACTTGCAAAGTCTGTCCTCGTCAACTTCACTGAATCCTCAGATAGACTTTTACGTGCACATCTAACTTCAAGTGAAGTGATTTTTAATTCATTAGGCAGTGAATTAAAAACTAAAAAAGAGAGACAGTAGGAAATCTGTGGGTCACCTCCTGGATCTGCTACAGATTTCATTTGTGTCCTTGCCCAATTCACTTAATTTACCTGTTCTCTGCTCTCCAGCTAAGGCAGAGACAATAGTGCCTTCTTAATGGTCTTGTATCTTGAGACTGTGAAGAAGGAGGATTTGACTCTCTGTATACTCCTGAGCGAAAGGGAGTCCAGGTTAGAACTGCCCAGGTCTGCTGCTGTTCCCCAAAGTAATTATATCAAATATTTGGATTAACAATAAAACTTCACAATGTTTGGCAATTTGGGATTGAAGGATGTGTTTCATTCAACAACCTGGAATGTAAAGTTTGGCTATAGTTTCAAGTCAGCTGCAATTTTCCAGAGAAACCTCTTTGGTGGATAATTCCTTGCAAGGCTGGAGGAGAGGACAGGTTTGTGCAGCTGTCTGCATTGGAGGGAAAGGTTGCCCTCCTCCTGTGCCTGACTGTTGACCTTAGGAGCATGGGACACTGAATGACTCAGCAGAGAGACATCACCTGTGAGCAAGGAGGTAAGAACAAGTCCTCTTGGAGAGATGCTGTTATTCTCTGGACAAGCCTTGTGCCTTTCTATGTGGGACAGTGTGGCCTCTTTAACCCCATCACTGGATCAGTTCTTGCAAATTAGTTTAATCATCCCACCTGAATTAAGCAAGTAGCTGTGGCTCCTGGCTCCACAATCCAGCCTTGGGCATCCCCTCTCAGTCTGATGCCCACATCACTCTCTGCATCCCTCTCCCCTGAAGCCCCCTGCTTGTGGGCTCCTTGATATTTTCCAGTCCTACCCTAATGAGCACTGCAGAATTACAGCTAATTAAGGATGTAAATGATGCTGGAGAGAGAGAGAGGGAGAGGATGGGAAGGGGCGGGGGGAGGCCAGCTACTTGCTGTGTGCAACTCTGCAGTTAAGTGTCTCCTACCTCAGCAGAAAAGTTGTCACGGAAGACAATGTCAACTTTATGGAGGGGGGGAGGGCCCTTTGCACAGCTCCGTCCCTGCCTGCTGCCTCTCTTTCATGTGTCAGCGCTGCAGATGCTGATGTCCTCCCTCCCAAATGCTGCTTTGTCAGCTGGTGCTTCACCAAGCCCTCGTCTCCCTCGCCTGCGCTTGTGGCCACCCTTGCCTGCCTGCTGCCCAAGGGGTGAAGGGCTCAAAGGCCTCAAAACCTGTGGGCAGTCTGGGCAGGGGAGCTGTCATCTCTGTCTTGTTTGCAAAGGGATTTTCCCCCTCTGATCTAGGCCATGTTCACCTCTGTGTCCAGGGGATCGGAGAAGACCCTGGTGCTCAGGGGGGTGGTGGGTTTTGGCCACTTCTGCTGGGCACTGGGGCACCTGCCCCTCCAGATTGCTGCCTGCCAGTGTTGGCCCTTGGCCACCACTCCCCAGGAGGAATTAGGGCTATTCCTTCTCTCCACAGCAGTGGCCGGTGGGCTGGGATGGTGCAACCTGCAGGGTGACACGTGTTGTCAGCTCGGGCCACACAGCTGCTCGCACACGGAGGCTGGTCTGGTTTGCTTTAGGAAACGCTCCTGCCGTGGAGTGTCGGGGGCACTGGAGGGAAGTGAGGTTTATCTGGTGAGGGGGTGCAAGCCCCCACCCCAGCCCAGCCCTGGCTGGCAGCTCCTGCCCACACTGTGGAGCCAGCAGCCGGCCGGCTGGCAGCCCCGCACCGGGGGGAGATGGCTCTGCTGGCACTGAGCAGCTGTTTGAACCCATTCCAGTCTCGCTGGGTCCTCCCAAGCGCGTTTCCAAGCACTCCAGGTCCCTGTTGGCATATTTCTCTGCACATTGCCCGGATCAATGAATTGCGAAGGCATGTTTGTCCCAGCGCCACGGCCAGTCTGTCTGTCTGTCCGCCCGCCTGGCCGGGGCAGGGCTGTGCGCCCCAGGTCAAGGGGAGATGGCATCGGGTGACGGTGGTGGCAGCGGTGGGTTTTGTTGTTGTTTCCCCAGATCGCTGTGCAATATATTCCGATTTTTTTTCTTGTCATTAAGCCAGTGCCTCGGAGATGATGATGTAGTCCCTATGTGGGCCGCAGAAAGCACTTCGAGCCGTGCTGGAGTCGTGCTGGGTGGCTCTGATAGCAGAGCTAATGGGAGCGAATGGGATGCAACGAACTGTTCTAATGACACCAGCCAGGGAAGAGACAACAGTAAGAATAAATAAATGTTAACTATTTTCCTCTTCCAGACATTTGCATCTATTGCCATTAAGTTCATTTAAATAAGAGAGAGAGTGAGAGAGAAGGGGAA
Organism: Aegotheles bennettii; assembly: GCA_013398125.1. Lineage (NCBI taxonomy): Eukaryota > Metazoa > Chordata > Aves > Caprimulgiformes > Aegothelidae > Aegotheles > Aegotheles bennettii. The sequence continues at coordinate 543,534 of VZRW01005938.1, forward strand.
ACTTACTACTACTCTTAATAACGAGTGTCTAAAAATAAATTAGGATGCTGGGATGCACTTAAGGCATTTTAAAAATAAGTCTGATTTTTCCCCCCTTCTCCTCTTTTTTTTTTTTTTAAGTGTTGGAGGGTTTTAATTTGGGCCGAGTAATTTTGGTGCAAACGCTTGGGCGCCTTTCGTTGGGAAATTGGGAGGAATGCAAACAAGATTTCACTTCATTAAACAGGGGCAAACAGTAGAGAAATTGCACTTACTTATGGAAATGACTTTTAAACATGAACAGCATTTACTTGCATTGCCTTGTGCTGAATTTTTTTTTTAAAAGATTATACATGTGAATAATTCACTGCGGGCCAATTAGATGATGACTTCATTTTTAACCTCTCTTCCTTGCCATCTTGCTGGCTGTCCCTTTCATTGCAATTTCCACCCTCTTCCTTCCCTTCAATAAATTAATAAAGATCAAATAATCCCTCTCCCTGTGGTGCCAAGAACTAGCTTCTTGGAAAGGGTGTAAGAGAAGAAATCAGAGGATCACTGGCTCTGCTGGATTGCCCTGGGATGACACAGGCATAACTCTGTGGGATTTCTACAAGCAGAGCTGCACCCATGTGTTTGGGGAGAAGAAATGGGAGGAATGAAAAATGGGCAGAAGTGAAAGGGAGAGAGAGAGAAAAAAAGATATCCATGCTTTCTGCATGCAGGATCAGGTACTGGAGGGAGGCTGAGCAAGCAGGATCCACCCTTTGTGAGGCTCCATTGATGCTGATGGGATTTCACCAGGGTGAGTTTGCTCTGCCAGGCTAAAAGCAGCACTCAGATGGGTGACTCCCATGGCATAGCTGGGGACAGACGCTCTGAGTGATGTCCTGAAACCCTTCAGCATCCCTGGGCCTGGATGCAGCCAGCAAAGATGTGGGACGCCCAGGGGGGTCTGGGCTAGGGTGCGAGAGGGAACCAGAGCAGGGTGATATTGACTTTTGCCAAGGGCCTGTGGTAAGTGGACCTTAGAGCAAGTGAATAGAGAGAGAGTTCTCCATGGGGCCTCACGGTTTTTCCTCAACTAACAGATGTTAGATGTTCTTTCTGTCATTAATGCATGTGTCAGGACTTTTCCCAGCTCAACTTGGGAAGCAGGCTGTGGGGTTTCATGCCAGCAGGATCTGCCAGCACTTTCAAGGTGCTGGGAGGAAGGAGCTCCAAAAGAGCCTGGCTCCCTCTGGTCTCCACTTTGCTGTTTCTGCATTTTGTCAGATGCCTGCCAGCTTAAAATGGGTGTTGGGAGACTCTGTCCATGCAAATCCCAGCCATGCTTATAGGAAGACAACACTCATCATCAAAATATTTTTTTCCAAATGTTTAACTCCTGGAGCTCTTTGCAGCGATTGAATTACGTAACACAGATCTTAAAAGCCTCTAAAAACATAAAACCAAAATATATAATTAGTTAATTGTAAACGATCAGCTGATTTACTTGTTTAGTTTCTTATGTGACATTTAACTGTGTTTCTTGTCCAGCTGTGAGGTCTCATTCCTACATACAACCCACTCCACACCACATGTGACTGCTATCCTCCTTTCATCGGCCCTAAAATGAAAGACAAATTTTGGTGCCTTCCCAGTGAAACTCCCTGTCCTCTGGCATTGCCAGGACAAGGGCAAATGGGAGCATCTTTCCTCCTGACATTGCCCTCAGCACTCCTTTTTAATTTGCTAAGCAAGAGGTTCTTCCACAGATACCAATGGAGTGACACTGCAGAAGAATCGCTGCTGGTGAGGTCTGTGCCAGCTCTGTGGGATGAGTGTCTGTCCTTTCTTCTCCTCACAGGTGGGAAATCTGAAGCACAGAGCAGGTAGGACCCCCGTTAGCTCCTGTATAACCTGGCCAAGCATAAGCAGCAGAAGGAGAGCTGGGACCCTGGTTGGAAGTAGGACTGTCCATAATTTCATTTCTTCTTCAGCTCTCATTTAAAAGCTTATTTTAATGAAACAGACCATAGCAGTTGCTGTGGTCAGTGAATAAATATTTAGCCTGGGATTGTGTAAAGTATCAAGGGCACTAGGGACTAAGTACCTTCTGGGAGTGGGCTGGCAAAGCTTTGACACATGTAATAGAATCTTCTTGAGAAACTCCTCACCACACAGCTGCTAGATGCCTCGGGGGCTTTCCTTCACGCCTTTCTCTGCTGCCTCTTGAAGCCTTCACCATCTTCCTCCAGGAGCGCTTCTCCCGCGCCTCCCCAGCCTGTTCCCTCCAAGCCGCTTCCCAGGATGTTTCATGGGCATTTTGTCAGTGTGTCCTTTCTCATCGGATCAGATTCCCAGCCTTCCTGTGCTTCGGTGTTTTTATGGCTCTCAGCTAGTTTTTAGCAGAGGGGTGGAGGCTGCAAACGATGACCTGTGATTTCCAGGGAAAGGGAGAGCAAGGAAACTTCAAGCAGCTTGGCCTCCCACTGGGAGCAGTCCCTTTTAGAGCCCTTGTGTCAATTATGGCTTTCAGAGGCACTTTGTGACTCTATTTGTTTACCCTGGGGAAGCCCAGCATGCCCCCTTCAGGGTTCAAGCCAAGTAAATTCCTTCTCCCGGCAATGGCACCAAGGTCTTTCAGCCTGGACTTGGGAACTTTGCATTGACCATTTCTGAATCAACCTACACTATCAGGACCTAGGCTCCAGGAAACAGGTTGCCTGATGAAAAGGCTTTCACTTCCAGGCTTTTCTGGCTGCTTTGTTGTACCTGGCATCCTCCAGCTGGTACTGGAGTTGAGGAACACACACAGAGCAGCGACCCACGTTACAACAGTGACCGATGCACCATGCTTTACCTCTGTGCCTGGTGCTGCTGGCTGTAGTATAGTGTGCAGGACTTTTTCTACCCTTGCAGAACTGTTCCTGACAGCTATTCCAAACAAACTCCAACATAGACCCTTTTATCCTGGAATATCTGTGGTTGGAGTTGTTCAGAGACATCCTCCTGAAAAGCTCCATGGAGAGATAAGCCCAGAAACACCAGCTATGAGACAGCATGTTGTGTGCTGAGCTCTCTCTGCAGGAGATATGCTTCCATATGCTACACACCTCTTGAATTCAGGAATAGGACCCTGTGGGCTGTTTGGTACCTTCATTGACCTCAGCAGGCTTAACACCAGGGACAATTTCAGCTCCGTGCATTCATTAACATGCTGCCCCAGAAGTATCTTCAGGGCTGAGGGCTGTGTGAGGTGGACACCTGCAGCAGTGGTGCTTCAGCTGTGGCACTTTGTGGTGGCACCCTCCTGATGATCTGCTAGTGTAGCACCTGGCACCAGGTGATGGAAGCGGTCCTGACCACTCCCATGTCCGTGGGAGCAATGGGGGTTGTCTGCTGGCAAGGCAAGGCAAAGCGAGTTCTCTGTCCTCTGTGCAGTCCAGGAGCCTTGGGCCAGAGAGGAGTTCAGAGGTTACTGATGTATCTGACTCTGAAATGAGCTTCATTTTTCTCTTCAGCCTCCTAATGACAAACACCATCTCTGGACAGTGAAACAACAACCCAAGGCACAGGTGAGCAAGTGCCAGACCATTACTGACATTCCTGCAGACACTCTCCCTTCCAGGCACTGCAGCCCTGGAGGCTGCTGAGAAGGGTGCTGAGCTCCCTGGGTCTGGAGAAGACACTGGACTAAGGCCTCCCTGCAGGATTTCTACCTGCAGCCACAGCTCTTGAGAAGAAGATCCACCCTTGTTTTTGACATGGGCTCCATGGACAACTGGCAGCAGTAGTGGAGTGCCGATAGCATTAGTCATGCTGCCAAATACCATCAGGGCATGGAAGGTAACGTGTCAGCAGCATCTCCTGGGTGAGTTATCTGTTTCTTTTCCAAGCCCAGCAGATGTTACCCTTGAAATGAAGTAGGCACGTCCATTTCATCCCATCATTGGTGGAAGCCATACCAAGGACTGGCTGAAACATAGCATTTTCAACAATGAACTGAAGATGTTTTTCAGTTTGGGTGGAATAGGGACAGTTTCCTCTCACAAAGATTTCTGTGAGAGTACGTTTTTGATAATATATGGAAAATCCTTCAATTAAAACAAACTTTTCTTTAGCTTTAAAAAGAATTTGATCTATTGACAGGTAGGAAAAAAATGTGGACCTCTCCTCTCCTCTCCTCTCCTCTCCTCTCCTCTCCTCTCC
>VZRW01005938.1:547852-558002 GCA_013398125.1 Aegotheles bennettii
TTTATATAACATTTATTTTTTATTTTATTATGTTTCAAATCTAAATACAGAGTATGTTTCTGGAAATTTTCTTCCATTAGAGAAAAACCTGCAGTCTTGTAGAGCTATGTAATAAAGCAGAATATTTAGAGCAAATAGGAAAAAACTTGGTTTTGAAAGAGTTTTAGAAGGAAACATGACAAGTATAAATTAATTGGGAAGTGTAGAAATCCTCCACTGCCTTTCACTTCTCAAATCTAGAGTGGGGAGACTTCTCATGTTAGTGACTTAAATTTATTAGTGACTCATGTTAGTGACTTCAGACTTACTAGCCTTATAGAAATGATGGAGCCATGTTGGTACTGTGCCCTCATAATGTGTATCAATTCACATTAGAGGAGCATAAAGACTTTTAAAAATGCATTTTGTCTTCCCTATCTTCTCCTCCTTCTAAAAGATAGATCAATTTCTTTATCTGCTTTGCACAAGTGTGAGGACACCAAGACACAAAGTCTTGCCCAAGGTCATACTGCATAAATTATCCTGGCAAGAGTCACTCATCAGTTGCTGTGAGTGCTCCAGCAGAGGAAAATGTGGTCCAGCATCATATATTCTGCTACTATCACTGCCCTTTCTTTCAGATCCACTCTGTGATCATCAAATCCCCTTGCCATCTCTGACAAGCAGGAGCAACGGAGAAAGAGGCTGGTCCAAGCTGACTCCTGGTGCTGCAGACACGGAAGTTCTTGCAAAGAGAGGAACTTGGGGTGTCATTGGCTTCTAGATGCCCCAGGTTTCTGAGAAGATATTGCACGTTGTGGTGTATCCATCTTGTGGCATTTTTTCCCCAATCCTGGAGTCACATGAAAGGAAACAAGCAAGTGGTGGGAAAGCCAAGGGGTAAAGAACCGCTATCCTCCTGGGGCCCTGGAAGGAGGACTAAGGGTGTGGGGGTGCCTGGGGTGGCTATGGAGCAAAAAACCCAAAACCCCTTTTCACCTATTTGTTCTGCATTTTCCACTCTGTGGGTCCTGGTCCTCTCTTCCCTCACCCTCCCCCAGCTCGCCTAGTAATTCAGGAAGAAGAGGCCAAGGAGAGTGATATCATGCTGGAGATAGGACTGGAAGGGCAGTAATTTAGAATCAGAGGCTTATAGTATTATTGCCTGCAAAGCCATTCATGGGAAATGATTCCCCCCATCCCCATTCCACCCCCCCTCCCCACTCCGCTCTCCTTGCTCTGCAAAACAATAACAGAAATGCCTTCAGGAGGCTTTTCTACTCAAAATGCAGGCAAAGGAGCGCTTTCCTCCAACACCCCTCTTCTTCCCCTTCCCTTCTTTTCGCCCTGCATTTGCTTGTCCCCCCTGCCTCCAAGCCTAACCACTGCTCCCTCCCTTCTCCCTCCCCCCCACCACAGGATAAAAAAATAAAAATAATAATAGGGGTAATAAGAGAGGAGGTAATGGAACGTTCTCCAACTGGGCACATGTCAGAAGCCATTATATGTGGTGCAGATTTGCATAATTCAAGAAGCATCAAATTAAATTTGCATAATTCCTTTGATTACACTTGTTATTAAATGTAAGTGACATTGATTTACAAAATGGCCCAATATAAGGTTAATAGCAAATGTCACCTTCCAGCAGGGTGAATAGGGTGCGTGTGTGGTGGTGGTGGTGATGGAGGAGGGGGAGAGGGGGGCCCGGGGAGGAAGGCGAGCAGACAATTGATTTCTGCTCCTCTCTCTTCCTTAAAGGGCTCAGGTCTCCTTTGCGGAGGAGCATGTGGACGCAGTGTCATTAGGAGTGCCTGCCAAGTGGCGTCGGTGCCGTGACTCTGCCACATCCCGCTCTGCGCCGAGGCACGGCACAGCCGCCGAGCCAGCTCCCCAGGGGAGCCGAGCAGGGTGGAAGGAGCAAGGAAAGCCAAGGAGCTGCTCTCCCAGGCCCAGATGTGCTCAGTGGGCAGGAAAAGTGGCTTGGATGGCATCTCTGTAGAAAGCTCTCATGGAGGCAAGTTTTTTAAAACAGTGTGTGAGCTGGACCCGGGCTGTCGCCCACCGGCAGGGCACCCCATACCTCTGCCAGGGAAGCACCCAGAGGGCATGGCAGCAATGCTAGGAGCGGTGCCTGGAATGCCAGGCTCTGATGGCAGGGGTTACATGGTAAAAACACATCTGTGATTAGGGCAAGACTTACACATACAGACCTGCACCCAGAGATGAAAGACTGTGGAGTACATACAGGGCCACTGGTGACACAGGCCCATCACTATTGTCCTCTTCCTCATTGTGGTATGACAGGACCTGGGATCAAACACTGCCAGAGTACCCTGGGGGTTGTGACAGGAGTAATACGTCCATTTTGCTAAGATGGACCATCCTGAGCTGGAGCTTGTGAGTAAATCCCATTTCTGGATATCTCTTTGCGTCTCTTCATTCTGTATTTTTTTCCAGACAGGGAATGTGATTTCATGCAGGGAAACTGACTGGTCAGTTGTGTGGGCACCCCAAGACTGTAGTGATAAAATAAAATTATACATGTACCAGAACCGGGTGAATAGCAGACTTTTTAGTCGCAGACAGTTTCAAAGACACACATAGCAGCCCATAGTCTGGTTTTGGTTCTGCTGCAACTTTTTTTGCAAATCAAGAGGCTGGGGGGTGGGAAGAAACCCACAACATCCCTTTGGGTTAAATTAAATGTCTTGTTCCAAGTGAGAAAGCTTGCTTCTTTTGGTGACTGCGCTATGTAAACTTTGTTGAATAGCATCCAAATAAAATTAGAACTAAATGTCTCTCTGAACCTACCATTGGAAGGGTTTTTCAGAATGTCTCAAAAGAAAAGGAACCCAGTTTTCCAGCATTTTTTTTCTAGGGCTTTTATTTTCTTACTTTCTTACTACTGTAAATGCCATGAATTCACAGGATGCTCCAGCCAGCTCAGATGTTTCCTAAGAGAAAGTGTCCCAAGGAGAAACATCTCTCGGTTGATCTCCATGAAAGAGATGAAGACTACCAGCAGGTGGGGAAAATGCCTGATCCCAGGCCCGGTGATATCAATGGACTGGACTGTCAGCAAGGGGAGCCTTGGTGATACGGCTAGGCATTAGTGATAGAGGCTTTGGAACAGCTGTTGAATCTGATGGTCTTAGAGCTTTGGCAACCACAGAGGAGCATTGTTTATGTACAGTAGAAAGGGTAACAATGACAAGGTATTAGAGCACATGGGCTGCACAGGAATCCCACACTTACAATAGCAGGTATTGGGGATTTTATGCACATTCTGATATATACACTGATGACAGGCAATATTTGCAGCAGGAAGGGTACAGTGATTGCTATATAATTCTAGGTAGAGACTTTTCAGCCATTTGCAGCTGATTTTCATATTCTGCTAATCAGCCCTCTGAAGCTCTAGAAGTCCATGCCCATGATGAAGTCAGTGTGCTCGTCTTTCAGACCCCAACATAATAATGTGAAGCCATGACTAATAATCTAGATGATCATCTAGTGAATGAGAGATGTGAAATGTACTTTATAGGCCTTCGGGCAGTCTAAAGGAAAGGTGCTATATGAACATTTCAAATGCCCTACACATTGCCCTACATCCATCAAAGAACGTTGCCTTGCTACAACCCAGGCATCCCATGCTTGCTCTGCAGCATATTTTATTACAACCCTCCCGAGCCCAGATTCTCAAAGGTGCCCAGAGATTTGGGATGCCCAGCTTTGGACAGTTGTAAGAAAATCTCTTTGTGAGGTTAAGCACATTTATAGTGGCTAATGGCTCAGGGCTGGGTCCCATCCCTGTTGTGAGAATGAAGAAAATGAAATGTCTGGATTTGGTGGATGGACAAAGAAGGAGGGATGGAATATGCAGGTCCATTGTGGACACACTGGATTCCCTGGGAGCATGCAGGAGGTGTCTTTGTGCACTGCCAAGGGATTGCTCTTTACTTTGAATATTTGTGTCTTTTGAGCAGGTGTGCTTCCCTCTGCAAAGCAGCATTCCCCCGCGGCCTGATGACAGGCCCCTTAATGCAGAAAACGCAGGTTGTATTCCCAGCCCTGTCAATCCAGCACTCTCTGCTGCATCCCTCCCGCACCCAGGCACATCTTGGCTGGTTAGCCTGGAAACTCTTCAGACCACTGCAGATCCCTCTGTGTGCTCTTGCAGAGTGCTTGACGCAATGGTCCCCAGGTGCATGCCTTGTGCCTCGTTCCTCCCTGCCGGGGCTGGCAGGGGCATCTGAGGAGGAGAAAAAATATGGCCAGACCCTGCCAGGCTATGTTGACCCTTAATGCATTACCTGAAAACCAGGTGCTGGCAACCTGGTTTTGCACGGTACCAGGAAGGATGTTTCTCTGCAACAGCTCTGGCTGGAAGCTCAGCCACAGTCCCTGGCCATCATGCCCCTCCGACATGGTGCTGCTGACTTAGGATGTGGAGAGTGAAAGATTTGTTTTGGGCTGTGGTATTTGCCACTGGTTTTGGAGGTGCAAAGGATCCCAGCCCAGGCATGGCTGGTGCTCATGTGCCTGCTCACATCCTGAGGTATTTTCATGCCAGCATAAGCCGTAACTCTCCCAGGTCAAAGTTGGCATGGGCAGAGGCAGTTAGCGCTGGCAGCTGCTCCTGCTGCTTTGCCAGGGGAGAGGGTAATTTCTTTTCCCTTCCTCTTGCTACTTTGGCAGCTGCTGGGCTGGTCCAGGGCTCCCCTTGCCGTCGGGAAGATGGGGAGCTGAGCTGGAGCCCCTGAAAATCTGGCAGCGGGCAATCAGGCAGTGGAGAGAGAGAGATTCTTATTAGGGGAACCCTGGCTCTGGCTGACAATTGCTGACATCGTCATATTTAGCACCAGCACGCAGCGAACCTGAGACACTCACGCACTGGGTGAGCCAACTGCAAATTAATCGTCAGTTCATTACTGCTCTGTGCCTTTCATCCTGACAGCAGCCTTTCAAACGTGGATATAATTGGAAGGGTCCATGTGGCAGGAATTTGGTGAGGGCTGGAAGGGGGAGCTGAGGTCTTTCCCTCTTGCTCCCCTCTCCTTTCCTCTCTTTCCTTTTCTCAGGCTGAGTTCTGGGAACAAACAGCAAGCTTAGGACAGGCTGATGAAGGAAATTAATCTCTTCTGCCCCTGTATCTCACCCCTGCCACCTACACCCCTTGACATACATTGAGGTCTCCGTACCCGGAGATCTGTTTGCATCCAGGAGGTTCCCTCGAGCTATAATTACCCTCAGCTTGCAAACAAAGTGTGCAGAGTAGCAGAGTCGCCCGCGAGAACTTGAATATCTGTATCATTATTATTGCTGGTGATGGGTATTACTGTTGTTGTTATTACTGTGCTGCTGGGAGGCCCCGTCACTGCGCTGCACAGAGGGAAAAGTAGATCTGGAGCCAGGGAGGCTTTCACAGGCTAGGGCCAAGGCTGAGGAGCAGAGTTTGAGAGGGGACACACACACACACACACAAATGACTCCCAGCATCCTTGGGATCTCATTCTCTGAAAAATTAAATGAGCCCTTGGATTTTATTCATCATGGCATGGCATGGGGCATTGTTCTGCACCTTGGTTTCCCTGCCAATCAGGATGATGTAAACATGCTCATGCGTGTGGGATCAGCCACCCCTGGGACACTAGAGAATGGAGTTAGTGTCTGCTCCTCCAGAGCGTGTGGCAGGAGGGGGCTGCTCTGACATGGCCGTGGGGAAAGAAATCCTCCCAGGGGTGGACATCCAGGACACTAGAAGTGTGAGGTGGGATTGTTTTTTCTGTTCGCCTTTTGACTGGCATTAGAAAGTGGTATTGAAACAAATTGTTGATGCAATCCCAGTGCCCAGTTTGCCACACTTATAAACAAGTGGAAGGGGTTTCTCAAAACTCAGGTTGTGTAACTGGAAGCCGCACTTGCGGGCAAATGCTGGAGCTGGCTAGTGGTGATCAGGAAAAAGAGCTTTGTTCAGCAACCCCTTTGGACAGAAACAGCCTTGGACCACTTCTGGGACTTTTTCTTCCTCCTTTTCTCAACTTCTGCTAGTTGATGTGCAGGCACCTTCCCAGTGGCCTGTTCTGGTGCACTCATCCTCTTCAAGCTCCCTCTGCACAAGGGTCTGACTCTCCCTGGTGGGATGCACCAGCTGAGGGACCACGGAAGGAACCAGGTCGCAGGCCAGCATGGAAGGCTGGGTACTGTGCTGACCAGGTCTCATCAGAAAGGACCCAGGGGGGGTTAAGTGCTTCCAACAACCTGGTTTGTGGCTTCCTGAGTTGTTTTAATTTGCTTCCCTCAGTGGTCTAAAGGATGAGGCTTTGGTGCTTCTCCCTGAGACAGAGGGAGTCATGCCGTGGAGATTCTGGCCCCCCTTTGCTATGTCCCCCCCTGCTCCTCCCGTGCAAAAGTTATTGTCGTATTCGGTGGAGTCTCAGGTAGGCAGATGAATGGGAAATGTTCCTCTCCATTACTAGCTGCACTTGACTGGAGTCTCATTACATTACGATGGCGCTTTAGCAGGCGAATGGGCCTTGCGTCTGGGTTCCCAGCACCCCTCATACCTCCCTGATAACGTAAATTACCCTCCGCCTCATTGCCTCAAATGATCAAACATCAAATTGCTAGTAAAAAAAAAAAAAGAGGAAAAAAGAGAGAGAAAAAGAGAGAGAGGAGGGAAAGGAGAAAAGCTGAACAGAACCATGGGTTGAATCTAGATGGTTTGTCAGCAACAAGAGATGAGTCAATGGCTCTTAAACACTTGCTAAAGATGAATCCATTGAAGGCTTTGGGCACGGTAATTTCACTGACATTAAACTACACCTGTAAAACCCAAACAATGCTTTATAACTCCAAATTACACCAGTCAGGACCTGCTACTTCAGAGCAACTCTTATTTCTTTTGGTCCAGGGAGGGGGGACGCACACATAACCTGTGTTTCTCTATCCACAGACTTCAGTGATGCTGAGAGAGACAGAGAGGCAGAGATGTGCACACAGTATAGATTTGTTGTTGATTTTGTGGTTGAACAATGTGCCAAATCCTCTACCTTCCCTTTATCCCCCCCTTCCTGCCCCTTGACAAATTTTTCCAAGCCAGAAGAATCGCTCCAGGATGAACAAAACAAGAAGGAGAAAAAGAGAGGGAGAGGCGGGAGGGAACAGAGCAGGTACGTGCAGGGCTGGTCGACTCCGCACAGAAAAATATGGATCTCGGCAGGGTAACGAGGCGCAGTGGAAAGAGGAGGCTATACGTCTTTTCTCAGTATTTAAACGTGTGCTTAATATGGCGCTCAGTGGAATGGTTAATCTGCTAATGCTGGTAGTGTTTGCTGTAGTACTCAGAGAAATGTTTACTGCAGTATTTCATGGGGATTGTGTTCTGGATGGCACAAAAGGAGGAATCGCTCTAGCGTACCGGGAAAATGTTCATTGCAAAATATACTGGAATATTAAGAGGTTTATTTAGTGGCGTACTTAGTATAATATGAAAAGAGTTAAGTACAGAGTGTTTTATTAATATTTTTGGGGTGTGGATGAATTTCAGTGCTCAGGAAGGTTATGGAGAGGCAATTCCAGCAAAGGCTGGTTTTATTCATAGATTTATAGATCTTAAGACCATAAAGGACTCTTTGATCAGCTAATCTGACCTTCTATATAACACAGGTATATACAGTGTGGACATACGTCCTGATTCAGCAAAGCACTTTCAGCACTTGCTTAAATTTAAGTATTTGAGTTGCCCCATGGAAGGCAGAGAAAATAACCCCATTGAATCAATGGGACTATTCATGCCCTTAATGGGAAGTGGGTGTTTAGGCATTTGCTGAATTGGGCCCACAAGAAGGTAATGCAGCTAAATGAGTAATTCATAGCCACCCATTTATTCAACTGCTTTTGCCTTCTTTTCTGCTCGTGGATTGCTCTGAAGCCAATCGCCATTTCCTGCAATGTATTCATTGTTTGAAGTCATTCACTGAATAATTTCAGTGAAAACTCTTTCTTGATAGCTTGTTCATAAACAGTTCATTGTGGATATGGGAATATATGCACATACATTTTAAGAATGTGTGAGCACACACACGCTTGTGTGTGTTTGCATTAAATATGTGAACACACATTCACATACATACACAAATGCAGGGTTAGGATCTTCAGCTACAATAAAAGACCCAGTTCCCTGACATGGGTGAGGTTATGCTGATTCTGACCAGCTCACTCACAACCCTGCTTCCCAGTTTCGAGTTACCTTTGTTTTGAGTGGACCTGTAACGTTTCTGACCCCTGACTGCATGCAGTGAATCTTGAGGTCCAGTTTCCAATGCAAATATTTACCAAGGGAATTTTTTAAATGCACTTTTGTGATTTTTCTCCTCTGTCAATCCATTGCACACTGGTTTGCAACACACCCCTCACTGTAAAGTGGTCTGATGGGAGTTTTGCAGGAAGTGAAATGGAAGAAGGTACAAAATTAGTTGGAGTGAACTCAGCAAATTATCATCGGTGTTAGTCTACCTGCGCCAGGCCCTCCATTCCCTCTATTTACTCAACTGGTCACGAATCAGTTCTGATTTATTTTGAATGCATTGCCTAGGGATTTTCCAAATCAGCCAGGGCGTATCTTCTTCAAACAAGTGTGTTTGCAAACTGCTTGTGGCATGGAATCGGTCAATTAATGACATGGCATTTTTTTTAAACGTGAACAAAATTGAAGAACAGGTACTATGAATGAGGCTGGAAGTTTTGCTGGTGGAATTGTGTTTGTGCAGTGGCCAGCTCCAATTCTCATGCAGACCTTGCTGTGCATTATGCATTACAACATGGGAAGAATTTGTTTCTGCTGCAGGCTGCCAGAAGTATATTCTTTCTAAAAGTCACACTGCTTTTTAGGATTCACTTACATTTTCAGGAAATCAAAGAAACTGCTGTGATATTTAGGAGTAGAGTACAAATGGCTACAAATTAAGAACTGAACTTGGTGGTTCCTGTATTTCAGTTTATTTTCCTTTACATTCTCCTCAGCACCAGAGAGGGGTGTGATGGAAACCAGAAGTGAGCTGGGCAATGGCAGCTTGGGGCAGTTCATCTAAGTGCGGTTCACGTGTGTGAGATAAGTGACAGTTTGAGATTTTCAGCAAATGATGTGCAGAGAGCAGGGACACCGAAGCCGCTGTAGGATGCACATGCTGGTGATGCTGCAGAGCTGATCAGATGCTCCACGTTCTCCTCTTGGGCGCCCAGCAGCTGTGACATTTGAAATTGCTTCTGAATGTCCCCTTCATTCATTTTCTTTCATTTGTCCAACTGAAAATTAAAAGAGGTTTGGTTCCCCCTGGTTAACCTAAGGTGGAATTTTTTCTAGATATTTCAGTAAAACAGACGGCCACTGTAATTTTTCCAGTCTGAATGAGATGTGTTGTTTACAGATGGCCACTGTCCTTTTAGAAAAGCAGTAATGTTTCACAAAGGGAAGACATTTCAACATGAAAAAATAAATTATAATGATTCTTCTTCCAAAATAAAAAAATGAAATATTTTGACTTTTCAGAATTACTGTTTCCTTTTCTATTTTTCCCTTGTGGGGGTGATTAGCCAAATTCAGCAAGAGCTAGTGAACAGTCCGAGTCAGCTAGAGGCACAATTCATTCTGCAGATAAACTTCATTCACTGAAGTAAAAAGAGAAACTGCAAGTCCTGGTGCTACTTTCCAAAAAGTTTGGTTGGTGTTGCTGTGTCTTGAGATATCTCTAAAACTGAGTGTACATCCTTCTGCCAATATTTGCATAGCATTCAAAACACCAGGCAGCATTTGGAGCTACTTAATCATGGGGGATAGGTTGCAAGCATGGGAGGCATGGTGTGTGAGAGGGCTGTGTATGGGCCCTGGCAGAGGTTTATTTACACTGTGGCTCAGTTGTAGTCCAGCCTGCCTCTGTCAGCGTAGATCTCTTTTTAATGGAGAGTTCACCACTTGTACATGCAAAGAGTCATTTAGACGTTAGTTTTGTTTGCCAATACAGACTGTCCATTAGCTATCTTAATCCTCTGTCTGTCCCAACAGGCAGAATAAAAAAAAAAAAAAAAAAAGCTGAAACAAGAAAAGTTCATCTACAATACTGTTGTAGAGGAAAGAATTGCCATTCCCCTTCCCCCTTTTTTCTTTTTTTTT
>VZRW01005939.1:0-20331 GCA_013398125.1 Aegotheles bennettii
TGATTGGTAAGATGCTGGAATTATCTGCTAAAATGATGGAGTAAAATTTCCTGTGACGACACTCTTTCCTATTCCTTGGATCATTGTTAAAATATAGTTGTTCAGTTTGCAATTTGCCTTGTGTCTCTGCCTTGGGATCATGGTTGTTTCTTTTTGTGTCCTTTTATTTTTATTTTGAAAGATCTCAACCACAGAGGCTTCATACAGGGGCTGGAGAAGGGATTTCTGTTCAATTGATCTGAATTGAAAACTGAGTTACTAGAACTGCAGTCACAAGAGCCTCAGAACAGCCTTCCAATAGGAACAATGTGGACCAAAACTTCATGGCTTTAAGATAACTCTTAACTGGCTCCAAAAAGAGCATATCATGGTTGCTTCTGACAGCAGTGCTTCAAAAGGAAAAGAAAAACTGAAGAGAGGAAAAACTTTTTTCCTTAAAAAAACCCAAACCAAACCAAAACCCCAAAAACAAACAAAAACACCCCCAAAACAGTAGAAAACACATAGTGGAAGAAGATGGGCCCAACTCTGGAAATAAGGTGCCTAAAGGCTGTGATCATATATGCTGCTCTGGCTGCAGCTGAGCTGGGTTAAGAGGTTACAGTCCTGAGTTTGTTTTGTGCTCTGTATCCTGGAGAAGACTGAAACTGAATGAAGAGCTAATGGGTAGGATGGAGGGTGATTTCAAAACAGTGGAATCAGTGGAGAGAAAGAAGAACACAAAAGAGAGATTTAAAGAGAATCTGACAACAGGAGGGAGCTGGACCTGGTCTGACAGGGTGACTGCAAGAAGAGGCTGCTTTTGTAGCTTTAGATGAAATGGTCTGATTCTGGTATAGTCCGATTGTGGACAACCTGGCTTTGCACACATAGCCATATTTTAGTGTAACTCTTTCTATGTATAAAATGAGTGACACAGCACACACTTTTATCCCCCCAGGTGTGTTTGATTTGCTTATTTCATAAGTGCTATTTTTATTTTTAGGAGTGCCCTCGTGTTTGTTGGAGTGATGATTAATCCTGTAGACTTCTATGCATTTACTAGAAGTTGTCATGCTTTTTTCATTGGAAGCTTTGCAAAAGGGAAATGGTTGAGTTGAAGTCTTCTGTATCCCCTTTATTTGAATAACAGGGCTGTATGAATAACGTTCACCATTTGATTCAGATGCACTTTGTTTGTGTGAAAGGACCAGTAGTGCAATTATTCTTAGTGACAAATGCAAACACATAATAGCTTTGACTCAGCACCTCTGTTCCTCCAGGTTATGTCAAGAAATAAAAGCAGTGCCATTTTTGACATATTGACACTGCTCATCTCTCTTTGGAATAGTTGTCATTTGTCATCAATAGATTTGCCTGGGACTTTTCATATGTCATCACACATGCATATTCTCCAACATCCAGAGAAAAAGATTACTCAGAGTCATTTGTTATTTTCTGTATAATTGCAGGTGCAACATGGGGAGTTCTGATGTATAGTGAAAGGAAGAAAGAGTATGTGGACAAATTTCAGTTCTTTGCAAGAACCTGACTCTATTTAGCAGCAAAAAATAGCTGTGACTGATGCTGGGTCATCAGTTACTGGATCACAGGGCATATGGAAACTCATTCAACTAATGTGTTTCAGAAAAAGATTTAAGGTATCTTATATAGCGGAAAACAAATTGCTGAGATGCAGACACACACATTCAAAACATTTTAAAGGGTACTTAAAAAGTTGTTTAGAAATCCATGAACCTTGTTTTAATCAGGAAGCCAGAAAATAGCATGGATGTGAAATGATTCACAGGCCAGTTGTATAGCAAGCTGCAAATATAAAAAGAAAAAAAGTGCTGACCAAAATTTGTACCTTTTGGAATACATATTGAAATTTTTAACAAAGTGATTAAGTACTTGTTTTTAGAAATACCAGGAGCATGACAGGGGCCAGAAGTCTTGTATTTTCTGTTCAACTTGTCTATAATCTTCTTTGTCAAGTTCTAAAGTCTCCCTTGGACTTCAGTGGAATTTAATTCAAGTTCTAAATTCTTTAACAGAAAAGAAAATAAATTTTAATATAGTGACAATATTCTTGCTGCCCTTGATTAACAGTCAGTTTTTCCATAGCTGTGCTAATATGTGCACAAAGACTTAGGTCCACCTCCTTTTAATTTTCGTCTTATTTGTGGAGACTTCTCATTTCCAGAAGAAGTTTGTTTTTCAGTAATTGTTATTTTATTTAATTGTATCAGTTTTTATTTCACTGTTTAAAAAAACCCACAAGTCCTCTGCTTCAATAGTTATTTCAACTGAGCAAAAAGCCTGTATATTTATTTGTATTTTAAAAAGCCTTATGCAAACTTTTATTTTCAGAACCATGTTATGTCATTTGCTATTTTTTGTATTTCTAACTCACGTGATTCTAAGTACTGTTCATCTGTCTATCTGTTTGGAGATGCACATCACTTTGTGGTTAGTGTTTTACACAACTAGAACTTTTTTCATTTTTTTAATATTTTTGTTGCATTACTGGGACTGTATTGTAAAGGTATAATGAATGAATGGAATGCAGTACTTGCTGATCTTTACACTTGCATTTCCTAATAATATTTACTTCACTCATTAATGTGATCTGCAATACATTGAAAATGTACATTATATTATTATAAATGTATTATTATAAATATAAATTTATAAATACATTTTAAAAGTCTCCCATAATTTTACTAAAGACATTATGAAGTGAATAGTAGCAATAGTTGATTCAACAATTTACCTAATAAGAAAGTTCAGAATGCTGCCATAGTTTTATNGGTTAGTGTTTTACACAACTAGAACTTTTTTCATTTTTTTAATATTTTTGTTGCATTACTGGGACTGTATTGTAAAGGTATAATGAATGAATGGAATGCAGTACTTGCTGATCTTTACACTTGCATTTCCTAATAATATTTACTTCACTCATTAATGTGATCTGCAATACATTGAAAATGTACATTATATTATTATAAATGTATTATTATAAATATAAATTTATAAATACATTTTAAAAGTCTCCCATAATTTTACTAAAGACATTATGAAGTGAATAGTAGCAATAGTTGATTCAACAATTTACCTAATAAGAAAGTTCAGAATGCTGCCATAGTTTTATCCTCATTTCTGAAAATGAGGCTCAATGGAGTGCTTCCTTAGCTGATGTGTACTGAGTGGGATAGAGTTTTTCAAAAGCTCCAGCGTAGAAGAGCAAGATTGTTTTTCCTGTAGCATGACTGCATTCTTTATTAAGAGCTCCATAGAAAGGTAACAAAGTATTTAACAGTGTAATGATGTAATGAGGTGTTAACTTGCTGCACCCTCAGCAAGTTTGCCAATGAAACCAAGCTGTGTGGTNGTCAAGAAATAAAAGCAGTGCCATTTTTGACATATTGACACTGCTCATCTCTCTTTGGAATAGTTGTCATTTGTCATCAATAGATTTGCCTGGGACTTTTCATATGTCATCACACATGCATATTCTCCAACATCCAGAGAAAAAGATTACTCAGAGTCATTTGTTATTTTCTGTATAATTGCAGGTGCAACATGGGGAGTTCTGATGTATAGTGAAAGGAAGAAAGAGTATGTGGACAAATTTCAGTTCTTTGCAAGAACCTGACTCTATTTAGCAGCAAAAAATAGCTGTGACTGATGCTGGGTCATCAGTTACTGGATCACAGGGCATATGGAAACTCATTCAACTAATGTGTTTCAGAAAAAGATTTAAGGTATCTTATATAGCGGAAAACAAATTGCTGAGATGCAGACACACACATTCAAAACATTTTAAAGGGTACTTAAAAAGTTGTTTAGAAATCCATGAACCTTGTTTTAATCAGGAAGCCAGAAAATAGCATGGATGTGAAATGATTCACAGGCCAGTTGTATAGCAAGCTGCAAATATAAAAAGAAAAAAAGTGCTGACCAAAATTTGTACCTTTTGGAATACATATTGAAATTTTTAACAAAGTGATTAAGTACTTGTTTTTAGAAATACCAGGAGCATGACAGGGGCCAGAAGTCTTGTATTTTCTGTTCAACTTGTCTATAATCTTCTTTGTCAAGTTCTAAAGTCTCCCTTGGACTTCAGTGGAATTTAATTCAAGTTCTAAATTCTTTAACAGAAAAGAAAATAAATTTTAATATAGTGACAATATTCTTGCTGCCCTTGATTAACAGTCAGTTTTTCCATAGCTGTGCTAATATGTGCACAAAGACTTAGGTCCACCTCCTTTTAATTTTCGTCTTATTTGTGGAGACTTCTCATTTCCAGAAGAAGTTTGTTTTTCAGTAATTGTTATTTTATTTAATTGTATCAGTTTTTATTTCACTGTTTAAAAAAACCCACAAGTCCTCTGCTTCAATAGTTATTTCAACTGAGCAAAAAGCCTGTATATTTATTTGTATTTTAAAAAGCCTTATGCAAACTTTTATTTTCAGAACCATGTTATGTCATTTGCTATTTTTTGTATTTCTAACTCACGTGATTCTAAGTACTGTTCATCTGTCTATCTGTTTGGAGATGCACATCACTTTGTGGTTAGTGTTTTACACAACTAGAACTTTTTTCATTTTTTTAATATTTTTGTTGCATTACTGGGACTGTATTGTAAAGGTATAATGAATGAATGGAATGCAGTACTTGCTGATCTTTACACTTGCATTTCCTAATAATATTTACTTCACTCATTAATGTGATCTGCAATACATTGAAAATGTACATTATATTATTATAAATGTATTATTATAAATATAAATTTATAAATACATTTTAAAAGTCTCCCATAATTTTACTAAAGACATTATGAAGTGAATAGTAGCAATAGTTGATTCAACAATTTACCTAATAAGAAAGTTCAGAATGCTGCCATAGTTTTATCCTCATTTCTGAAAATGAGGCTCAATGGAGTGCTTCCTTAGCTGATGTGTACTGAGTGGGATAGAGTTTTTCAAAAGCTCCAGCGTAGAAGAGCAAGATTGTTTTTCCTGTAGCATGACTGCATTCTTTATTAAGAGCTCCATAGAAAGGTAACAAAGTATTTAACAGTGTAATGATGTAATGAGGTGTTAACTTGCTGCACCCTCAGCAAGTTTGCCAATGAAACCAAGCTGTGTGGTGCAGTCAACATGCTGGAGGGAAGGGATGCCATCCAGAGAGACCTTGACAGGCTGGAGAGTTGGGCACACCGCGTGAAGTGCAACAAGGCCAAGTGCAAGGTCCTGCACAAATACAGGCTGGGCAGAGAATGGATTGAAAACAGCCCTGAAGAGAAGGACTTGGGGGTGTTGGTTGATGAAAAGCTCAACATGAGCTGGCAATGTGCGCTTGCAGCCCAGAAAGCCAATGGTATCTTGGACTGCATGAAAAGAAGTGTGACCAGCAGGTTGAAGGAGGTAATTGTCCCCCTCTACTCCGCTCTCGTAAGACCTCACCTGGAGTACTGTGTCCAGTTCTGGGACCCCCAACATAGGAAGGACATGGACCTGTTGGAGTGAGTCTAGAGGAGGGCCACAAAGATGATCATAGGGCTGCAGAAGAGAAGGGAGACCTTATAGTAGCCTTCCAGTATCTGAAGGGGGCCTACAGGAAAGCTGGAGAAGGACTTTTTACAAGGGCATGTAGTGATAGAAGAAAGGTGAATGGTTTCAAGCTAAAAGAGGGTAGATTTAGATTGGATATTAGGAAGATGTTCTTTACTGTGAGGGTGGTGAAACACTGGGACAGGTTACCCGGAGAAGTTTTGGATGCCCCCTCCCTGGAAGTGTTCAAGCCCAGGTTGGATGGGGCTTTGAGCAACCTGGTCTAGTGGGAGGTGTCCCTGCCCATGGCAGGGGGGGTTGGAACTAGAGGATCTTTAAGGTCTCTTCCAACCCAAACCATTCTATCATTCTATGCTTCTGTGATTTTATGAATCTTATGATTCTATGAGCAGCACAATATTTGTACATACGAAGTGATGAAGGTTTTTGCTAATTCACTTGTTCATAAATTGTCAAAAATCTAAGGTTTATCATTTACTCATGATTGTGACAATTAAGCACCAAAAGGTGAGTTTGCATTAAGTTTCTTTGGCCTAACTGTAAGCAATACAGTAGAAATTTTGGGTTTTTTTTTAAATTGCTTTTATAGTGGCATTGTTGGGTTTTTTTGGTCCTGTTTTCAACATAGAACAAAATGGTTGTCTCCAGAATGCGATTTCAGAAGGTTTGTCTTTTGGCAGTGTCCCTTAAGCAGAAGAGGTCTTTTTGCCATAGAAAATTGCTGCTTATGGCTGCTGGGTCTCTTTTGCTGTTATTTGCATGCATGTCATCTTTGTACAAATTGAAAGACTTGATTTTGAAGCCTTTTGCAGTGTGTTTAACTAATTCTAATTCTCCTTAGAGAATTTCCTAATTCAAATAAGGTCAACTAAAAATGGACTTTGTTCCTTGTTAAATATTCCAAATTCTTTGTGTAAATAGCCTACCTAGTTTTTCAGTTGGCCAATACCTAAATGCCTTCATCTCCTACCAGTTCTCAAGGTGCTCGTTCAAAAGTCAGTCTTTTCAGAAATGCAATTTTAAAGTTTTATTAAGTTTTGTTTGGATGGAATTGCACAGTACATCTTCTGAAAATCATAATTTCCACCCTGTATTTGTGATATGATTTATTGCCAAGCTATTAGGTTTCAAACTGGATCTCAGACCAATTACTAGAAGAGAGAGTGGCTGTGTTTGCATAAGAATCCTTTTGGAACCAATTTTCTTTCATTTGAGGAAAAAGACTGGTCAGAAGTAAAATAGTAGGAAGGGTCTGGCTTCAGAATCAAATTGTGTCCTTGAAGTAGAAGCTCCTCTTCTAAAGGGTGTGAAAGTAATAGGAATCCTTTGATAGATTTAGAAGCATTTTCAAAGATAAGGAAACAAAGGTGTGAAGATGGAAGTGGAAATATTTTCTGTACAATTAGTGGAAATTCATAAAACATTCTTCTGTTGCATGTTATGTGTACATACTAAATTTGAGTAGTAATTTTGAGAATTTATAACTAGAAATTAGTAAAAGAATACAATTTCAGCTGCATTTGTTCAATTGGACCTTGTTCTCATTCTTTCTTGTTGCCTTATTTAGAAGAGAGTAAAAACATCAGGTCTATATCATGCTGTACTTTCAGAAATATTATACAGGTCATTAAAAAGGCCCTTTGTCCCAAAGTTTTCACCAGTATAATTTTATTTTTCTTATCAAGGGCTCACTAATCTTTTATTTAGCTCACCAACTTGCTCAGAAGTTGACCCTGCCATATAATCAATACCACAGTAGCATTTAACCGTACATATTTGACTATAGCTTACTTTGCTGAGTCTTAGTATTTTTCTTCAGGTATAGAGCTTTGTGCATCCTATTAACTTCTTGCATTACTTCATTGGTAAGCTAAATCTGGATTGCCTCTATACAAACACTCTCTGTTCATGCAGGCTGGTCTTATTCACCGCCAGCTCATCTTTCGGCACATGGGGATGGCCTGTTCCTGCACCTTTAAGACTTCCTTCTTGAAGAATGTCCAGCCTTCCTGGACTCCTTTGCCCTTCAGGACTGCCTTCCAAGGGACTCTGTCAACCAATGTTTGAAACAGGCCAAAGTCTGCCCCGTGGAAATCCAAGGTAGCAGTTCTGCTAAAAACATTCCTTAATTCTCCAAGAATCAAAAACTCTATCATTTCATGATTGCTATGCCTAAGATGACCTTCAGTCATTACATCCTCCACAAGTCCTTCTCTGTTGACAAACAGTAGGTCCATTGGGGCACCTTCCCTAGTTGGCTCCCTCATCAACTGTGTCAGCAAGTTATCTTCCAGGCACTCCAGGAACCTCCAGGACTTTTCCCTCTCCGCTGTATTGTATTTCCAGCAGACATCTGGGAAGTTGAAATCTGTCGGGTTATATTTAAAAGTTGATGGCATGTTAATGAACCAGCCATTTGATAGCCTTTTGATTAAACACGCAGCCACATACCAAAGGTCATCTCGAGGAGCAGGAAACAGGAGGAACATCAATTGTTTCCAAGTTGGACACAGGAAGGGACACAGGAAGAGACACCAGGAAGTAAGGCAGCACTACTTCCGAATGACGTGGACAGTGTATTACCAGGAAGTAAGTGGACCAATGGGAGTGTTGCTAGCGCACATGACTGCCCCACGTAAGGAGGTCGTTAACCAATCAGAGAGCACATATTAGGCACGTGATACAAATGTATATAAGGGATAGTTAAGTAAATAAAGAGGTCTTTCGCCTGATTCATATTGAATGTGCAAAGTCCATCTTTGATCCCCCGCAGAAGTCCTCCACAAGAACAAGGGCAAGCGATTGTGAGACTTGTCAGAGATGCCTATATAGTATTTCATTGGTCTCTTCATCCTGGTTGGGTGGTCTGTAACAGACTCCCACCATGATGTCTGTCTTGTTATGAGGAAAATGGTTGAAAAGATATTCTGCTGGAACTCATATTACATGCCTCTAAAATTTGCAGTGATATTTTCACAATTTCATCAATGTATATATAACTTTGAGACATTACTGTCTCAACACTATTCCTATTAAGTTCTTCAGTGTGCCTTTGTGAGTATATTTTTAGCTTTCACTCATAATTATGAAACATTCAAACACCATCCATTATTGAAAGCTGTCATATCATATTACAGTTCCCATAGGTATGATTTAATGCTTAGCTATTTGCAATATTTTGATGCTTTATGAAGTAATTCAGCAATAGCTGCATACATTTGTATGGTAACTTAATCTTTTCTACTTTCATATATTTATTGCATACATTAGCAATTTATCTAACACCAAGGTTAGAGGGACGGGGTGCTAGCAAGGGCCCTCAGCCTGTTAATCAAAGTTGCGCTGGACATACTGCAGCACTCTCAAACTATTATGGAGATGAGCCAAGGGCTCCTGAGGTAGCAGGAGCCAACAGGGAAGCACTGGAGAAATACCTCAAAGGAATTCCAGCCACTCCAGCCATTAAGTCAACTTCATTGGGGACCCAACTTAATTGCCTCTATACAAACACACATAGCATGGGAAATAAACAAGAGGAGTTAGAGATGAGGATGTACCTACTTGGCTATAATCTTATTGGCATCATGGAGACATGGTGGGATGGCTCCTGTGACTGGAGTGTTGGAATGGAAGGTTATAGACTCTTTAGGAAGGACAAGCAGGGGAGAGGAGGAGGAGGTGTCTACATCAATGACCAGCTGGAGTGCATGAAGCTCCACCTGGGGATGGATGAGGAGCCAACTGAGAACTTATGGGTCAGGATTAAAGGGAGAGCAGGGGACATTATAGAGAGGGTCTGCTACAGGCCACCCGACCAGGAAGACTGAGCAGATGAGGCCCTTTATAGACAGATAGGAGTAGTGTCATGTTCGCAATCCCTGGTCCTCAAGGGGGACTTCAACCACTCAGATATCTGTTGGAGGGACAACACAGCAAGGCACAAGCAATCCACGAGGTTCCTGGAATGCGTTGATGAGAACTTCCTTCTCCAAGTGATAGAGGAGTCAATGAGGAGAGGTGCTATGCAGGACCTTTTTCTCACCAACAAAGAGGGGCTGGTGGGGAATGTGAAGCTCAAGGGGAGCCTTGGATGCAGTGACCATGAGATGGTGGAGTTCAAGATCCTTAGGGCAGTGAGGAAGGTGCACAGCAAATGCACAGGAGAGCAAACTTTGGCCTCTTCAGGGATCTCCTTGGTCCTCCATTAGCATGTGGAACTCTGGTTCTATTCTAGTAGAGACAGCTAAAACTAGAATAAAAACTGGATCACAATTTCCACACTTAATAAGGCAGTAAGTCAGCTGTTGCCATGCGACAGATCTGGTTGAATTGTCATAACCATTCCATAGGCATAAATCTTACACTTGTGCCAGGTGCTTCATGCTGTTCCTGCTGTGCAAAACAGCTGGATATTCAGCTTAAAGGATTTCTTTAGTAGAGAGAAATTAGTAGGTAGCATAGAGTTGGGATAGTGTGAATTAGATGGGAATATACATCATACACTCCAGCTCCAGTGTCAATGCTGTAGCTTCAAGATACATGTCTGATTATGGAGTTTATATTTTGATGGATAAAAATTGCAGTTGAAGGCATGGGAAACAATCTTACAAATTGATGTAAAGAGATGAAGCTGGTACTTTTCCTTTTTCTGAACATGCTTTGTCACAGTAGCTTTTGCTTTGCTGCCTTTTTCAGTTTTCATGGATTTTCTTCTTCACCCAAGAATTTACATTTTAGGGTAATATTTTCCTGGTAGTATAATCAATTTGGACACTGCACTCTTTTTTAACTAGCTTTGAGAAATTATAGCAATGTTAAATGCAGGTGAATCTGGTTGTTCTGTATCAAAATGGGACAGATTAATCTGAAAAACAACAATTATGTTGTGGATCTCCATCTAGTTTATGAATTAGTTCTCAAATGCAGATAGACCTTTGCAGGCTAATCTCTCTGAAGAAGGTACAGATACGGTTACAGCAAGGAGAGTGCACAGCAAGCTCGCTACCCTGGACTTCAGGAGAGCTGACTTTGGCCTCTTCAGGGACCTCCTTGGTACAGTACTATGGGATAAAGCCCTGGAGGGAAAAGGGGCCCAAGAAAGCTGGTTAATATTCAAGGATCATCTCCTCCAAGCTCAGGAGCACTGCCTCCCAATGAAGAGGAAGTCAGGAAACAAAAACAGGAAGCTTGTATGGATGAACAAGAAGCTCCTGGACAACCTCAAACACAAAAAGGAAGCCTACAGAGGGTGGAAGCAAGGACAGGTAGCCTGGGAAGAATATAGAGAAATTGTCCGAGCAGCCAGGAATCAGGTTAAGAAAGCTGAAGCTCTGATAGAATTAAATCTGGCCAGGGACATCAAGAGAAATAAGAAGAGCTTCTATAGGTATACCACTGATAAAAGGAAGCCTGGGGAAAATGTGGGCCCTCTCCAGAAGGAAACGGGAGACCTGGTCACCCAGGATATGGAGAAGGCTGAGGTTCTCAAAGACTTCTTTGACTCTGTCTTCTCCAGAAAGTGCTCAAGCCACACCGTCCAAATCACAGGAGGCAAAGGGAGGGACTGGGAGAATGAAGAATCACCCATGGTAGGGGTAGATCAGTTTCGAGACCACCTAAGGAACCTGAAGGTGCACAAGTCCATGGGACCTGACGAGATACATCCGCGGGTCCTGAAGGAACAGGCGGATGAATTTGCTAAGCCACTATCCATCATATTTGAGAAGTCGTGGTGGTCTGGTGAAGTTCCCGCTAGCTGGAAAAGGGGAAACATAACTCCCAATTTTAAAATGGAAGGAAAAAAGAAGAGCCGGGGAACTACAGGTCAGTCAGTCTCACCTCTGTGCCTGGTAATGTCATGGAGCAGATCCTCCTGGAAACTATGCTAAGGCACGCAGAAAATAAGAGGGTGATTGGTGACAGCCAACATGGCTTCACTAAGGCAAATTGTGCCTGACAAATTTGGTGGCCTTCTATGAAGGGGTTACAGCGTTGGTGGATAAGGGAAGAGCAACTGATGTCATCTACTTGGACCTGTGCAAAGCATTTGACACTGTCCTGCACGACATCCTGGTCTCTAAATTAGAGAGGCATGGATTCGATGGATGGACCACTCAGTGGATGAGAAATTGCCTGGATGGTCACAGTCAGAGTTGTGGTCAACGGCTCGATGTCCAAGTGGAAATCAGTGATGAGTGGCGTTCCTCAGGGGTCGATATTGGGACCGGTGCTTTTTAACATCTTTGTTGGCGACATGGTGGGATCAAGTGCACCATCAGCAAGTTTGCCGACGACACCTAGCTGTGTGGTGCAGTTGACACACTTGAGGGAAGGGATGCCATCCAGAGGGACCTTGACAGGCTTGAGAGCTGGGGCTGTGCAAACCACATGAAGTTCAACAAGGCCAAGTGCAAGGTCCTGCAACTGGGTCGGGGCAATCCCAAGCACAAATGCAACCTGGTTTAGTGGGAGGTATCCCTGCCTGTGGCAGGGGGGTTGGAACTAGACAATCTTTAAGGTCCCTTCCAACCCAAACC
Organism: Aegotheles bennettii; assembly: GCA_013398125.1. NCBI lineage: Eukaryota > Metazoa > Chordata > Aves > Caprimulgiformes > Aegothelidae > Aegotheles > Aegotheles bennettii. The sequence continues at coordinate 12,096 of VZRW01005939.1, forward strand.
ATTCTATCATTCTATGATCTGATGATCAACTCTGAGAGCCTTCTCACGGAGTTCCAAATTTGTTCCAGTGTATTACACAGTCATAATCTCCATAGGATACCACTTTGATATAGCTACACTCTAATGGACTCAAACCTTCATCTGTAAAGACTTATCCCATGAGAAATTTAATTTGATGAGCATATGTTGCTCTGAACTCTAGCAACTAGCAGCAATACTTGAATATCATCTTACAGTTGAGGAGGATACCAGCACAGAGCTTCCCAAGCTTGTCACCATAACATCCTGACACGTTCCTGAAACATCCCTTAAAATACATGCCAGAGAAGAGAGAGCCACAGCAGTAATGTTAAGTTTACATTTAAAAGAGATTTATCACAAAAAGAGGAGACAAATAATCTATCTCATTAAGTCAAAGCAAGTATTTTAGGATCAAAGATGTAAAATGGCAGTCATTATCCTTCCTAACACACTAAACACCTCTTCATCACAAAGTAAACATACATACTGCAAAATCTTGAGATATGAATGAAATCAGTTCTTCTAAAGGCTGGAAGTGTTGGACTTTTAAGCAGTAAGGATGCACAGCTTTTTTTACCCTCCCTCACCAAGTTAGCTACAGTGTAAAATGTTCAAATTCTATCTGGCTTTAAAATATAGGGGATGATGGCAGAGAATATTCATTAGGTTTTAGAGCCACCAATTCACTCAGACTTGTAGGTCATCAGGACATGCTGCAAACAGCATCTGTAAGGGAAGTTTGATGTCTGTCAGATCTAAAAGATCTTATGTGCTGTGTGCAAGCCAGTTCAATGCTCCAGCTTGCCATTTAGTTTAGGGGTTCATAGAGATCAAGTTCAGTGCCTTCATAATAGCTTAATCCGTGAAATTAATAAATTCATTACTGAGATTTAATAGAACAAACCGCTAATAAAATATGATGCAGATTTTTTTCAACTATTTGTTCCTCCTTTCATTGTCAGGTCAATGGAGTAATCAGTGAATCAATTTATCACTAGTATGACTGTGTATTTTATGAATCTCAGTTTCTCTGCTTGCTACATGTTGAATAGATTATCAGCAGCAGTTTTTTCCTCCAGTTTTTACCGGTGAAAAAAAATATCTCTCACAAAAGTTGTGAGCATTCTTTCACATAATCCATTGTATTTAGCATCATTGCTGATGCTGATTTCTCTCTGCATCTGCTTCAAACACTCTGGTGTTTTGAACACACACAGTCTACTCCTGCTTATCATTGAAGAAGATCAAAGCCTCGCTTCTTTAGAGATTCTAAAAGAAACAAGAAATATTTCTATTAGAAATATTACAGAGATGCTATGAATAATGATCAAAAAAGGCCAGAGGGTTTCATATCATTCACAGTACTTACACTATTAAATACGCCCAGATGTAAAATACACAATGTGGTGCAATCCAACAGTACTACCATGTACTTGCACAGTGACTGCCTGCCCTCACCCTTGCTTCCCTCTCCTGCTTCTGCTAACCTCTATGCAACCTGAAGTATCTGTGCAGTCTCTTTGTGAAGGAAATCAGGGAAACAAGCTAGCTGAAAACTAGCTTTTGCTCTTTCCTGGCTGTCTTTCATATGGATAATTCCCCTTGTCTGGGTTGGCCACATGGTAACACGAATGCTTTTGAAAACCCAGCTGAGGGNGCTGTGCAAACCACATGAAGTTCAACAAGGCCAAGTGCAAGGTCCTGCAACTGGGTCGGGGCAATCCCAAGCACAAATGCAACCTGGTTTAGTGGGAGGTATCCCTGCCTGTGGCAGGGGGGTTGGAACTAGACAATCTTTAAGGTCCCTTCCAACCCAAACCATTCTATCATTCTATGATCTGATGATCAACTCTGAGAGCCTTCTCACGGAGTTCCAAATTTGTTCCAGTGTATTACACAGTCATAATCTCCATAGGATACCACTTTGATATAGCTACACTCTAATGGACTCAAACCTTCATCTGTAAAGACTTATCCCATGAGAAATTTAATTTGATGAGCATATGTTGCTCTGAACTCTAGCAACTAGCAGCAATACTTGAATATCATCTTACAGTTGAGGAGGATACCAGCACAGAGCTTCCCAAGCTTGTCACCATAACATCCTGACACGTTCCTGAAACATCCCTTAAAATACATGCCAGAGAAGAGAGAGCCACAGCAGTAATGTTAAGTTTACATTTAAAAGAGATTTATCACAAAAAGAGGAGACAAATAATCTATCTCATTAAGTCAAAGCAAGTATTTTAGGATCAAAGATGTAAAATGGCAGTCATTATCCTTCCTAACACACTAAACACCTCTTCATCACAAAGTAAACATACATACTGCAAAATCTTGAGATATGAATGAAATCAGTTCTTCTAAAGGCTGGAAGTGTTGGACTTTTAAGCAGTAAGGATGCACAGCTTTTTTTACCCTCCCTCACCAAGTTAGCTACAGTGTAAAATGTTCAAATTCTATCTGGCTTTAAAATATAGGGGATGATGGCAGAGAATATTCATTAGGTTTTAGAGCCACCAATTCACTCAGACTTGTAGGTCATCAGGACATGCTGCAAACAGCATCTGTAAGGGAAGTTTGATGTCTGTCAGATCTAAAAGATCTTATGTGCTGTGTGCAAGCCAGTTCAATGCTCCAGCTTGCCATTTAGTTTAGGGGTTCATAGAGATCAAGTTCAGTGCCTTCATAATAGCTTAATCCGTGAAATTAATAAATTCATTACTGAGATTTAATAGAACAAACCGCTAATAAAATATGATGCAGATTTTTTTCAACTATTTGTTCCTCCTTTCATTGTCAGGTCAATGGAGTAATCAGTGAATCAATTTATCACTAGTATGACTGTGTATTTTATGAATCTCAGTTTCTCTGCTTGCTACATGTTGAATAGATTATCAGCAGCAGTTTTTTCCTCCAGTTTTTACCGGTGAAAAAAAATATCTCTCACAAAAGTTGTGAGCATTCTTTCACATAATCCATTGTATTTAGCATCATTGCTGATGCTGATTTCTCTCTGCATCTGCTTCAAACACTCTGGTGTTTTGAACACACACAGTCTACTCCTGCTTATCATTGAAGAAGATCAAAGCCTCGCTTCTTTAGAGATTCTAAAAGAAACAAGAAATATTTCTATTAGAAATATTACAGAGATGCTATGAATAATGATCAAAAAAGGCCAGAGGGTTTCATATCATTCACAGTACTTACACTATTAAATACGCCCAGATGTAAAATACACAATGTGGTGCAATCCAACAGTACTACCATGTACTTGCACAGTGACTGCCTGCCCTCACCCTTGCTTCCCTCTCCTGCTTCTGCTAACCTCTATGCAACCTGAAGTATCTGTGCAGTCTCTTTGTGAAGGAAATCAGGGAAACAAGCTAGCTGAAAACTAGCTTTTGCTCTTTCCTGGCTGTCTTTCATATGGATAATTCCCCTTGTCTGGGTTGGCCACATGGTAACACGAATGCTTTTGAAAACCCAGCTGAGGGTATGATAGGGAGACAGGACTGAGCATATGGGAACAGCTTTGCAAGCTTATGTTACCAAAGACATACCCATACACAAACCGTTGGCTGCAATAGACCCTGAGAAGCATCAATGCACAGTCCACAGGTTTAACTTTAAGAACGTGAGTAGTCTCATGAAGGCCTATCACAGAAGTGTTTTGCTGGCTCCGTGCCAGACTGTGCAGCCTCTTGAAAGATCAAGCTTTATCTACCATGCCAAAGAGGAGTTGGGCACTTTCTCACTCCTATCACTGTTAGCTCCAGACACGGAAAGCATGACAAGCTCCACTCTCTGTAAATTTGTGAACCAGATTTTCTCACTCTGACCCAGCTGATAAATGACATCTGAAAAGGAGAAATGACCGTGAAAATAATCTAACTAATGGAAAATTATTAGCACAAAGATGAACCTGGAAGACATTAACACCCTTTCAAATATTCTCATCTAAATATTGCAAACTGCAGTAACATGCATACAAGTGTCATGGACAAGAGCATTGCACTGTACCTGGGTAATCCTCAGAGACATGCACTGAATAGGATACACTGTAAAAAAAAAAAAAAAGGACAGAATTAATAACAGCAACTTTAACTGCTGGCATAAGATTCTTTTCTTGCTCCTGTATTATTTTATGCTTATTTATAGGTTCCTGACAGTTTGTTTCCAGGACAGAAGGTAACAGCTATGTGTCATGTGTCACGTGTCATGTCCATTTTGAAAGCTTACTTTGAAAGTATTTTGAAAGCATTTTGAAAGCTTACTTTGCTAAATTGGCACATCCTTACTTCAACTTTTGTAAAAAGGGTTTTTATCCTTAAAAAAAAAAAAAAAAGTTGCTCTTTCAACACCAGAACTATAAATGCCCAGTTATCGCTGCATCTGTTTTTGGGGTTTACTCAAGGCTTCTTCTGTACTTCTGTATGTTCCTGTTAGTTTCAGCAAAGGCTTTGTATGGTTTGGACTCCTTCCTCTCATCAAACCCCCAGTTGTGGCAATCTTATTTGACACCTCTACCTCTCTGTCAAGCTGAGTTCAAATAAAATTTAGCTACGCTAAAGGGTAGCTTCACTACATGGATTACCTGAATCTGTTTCATCAGAAAACAGACAAGCAAACATAATGTCCTAGTCCTCCAGCTCAGCCCACATATGCTTTCCCTACCACCCAGTGAGATGTTCGCTAAACTCACTCCTGAGAGCAGGACAAATGAGGTCTGTCTGCTCAGTTATCTAAGTACCCACAAAGTCCCTTTGATTTTTTTTTACGGTTAATGTGCGTCTTCATTTTGCATTAAAAACATTCAACTCTCCAGAATACTGAAAGTTTTCTATTGTATAATTCATGTTCTTTCCAATTCTAAATCCTATAAATTGTATGTGTCAACTGACACATTTAAATAATACGTGATGTGTGTTCATATCTGTAGTGAGTTAAGCAGACAGACAATGGCAGGATGGCACAGTCCTCTTAATAAATTTTGGTATGTATTGTACATTGCTAAAAAATTATTCAGTGGATCTTGCTAAATTACATGGCTGCAACTTCCATGTAGATTATAAAATAAAATAATGATTTTTTTTTTTTCTTTTTCTCTCTCAAGGACTTCTGTTAAATGAGGTCTACTTTCACTATCCAATGATTGTAGGAGGCAATCAATATGAAAAAGTAGATCTCATACTTTCTTCCATAAGTCAATCTATTACCACACAGCTCTGTCACCTGTTTTTTGCACATAATCTATTCTAGCATAATTCATTTTATGTATTGTTTGACTAAGAAGCAAAAAATGCCTGTTTCTTCGACAGCTGCATATGTTCACATAAATTGAAGCAGAAAGAGTGCTTATTACAGCTGACAACAGATTTAGCCACACAATTCTTGATAGCCTCAGTCAAGCCAAAATTAAATCACATCACTGTGTAAATTCAACATTTTGTGATTTCTAGTTATTTTTCAGATATTTGGAATAGGTAGCATTTGTATCCCCTCATCTTGGAGTATTTTCCATAAAGACTAGGGTATTTAAATCTAATTAATCTGTAATGGCATAAAATATCACTATTTTAATCAGGAAAATATTATAAAATAAGGAAATGTTATATCTCAGTGCATTCATGTGTTGAGAATTTTGTCCTGTGGTGCAAAAAAGCCCCCAAGAAGTTAACTAAGGGCCTGTTCTTACCAAAAACTATCTTCTAGACATTGTGCTTGCAACCATGACTTCTTCCTTCTACTACTTCAGTCTTATTCTTATTCCAGAATTGCTGTGTGTAGGTTTGTTTGACTATTGTTATACAGGATTATGTCCAAGTGTGAACTTTTAGTCTAAGAAAATAAAAATCTTTCTAGAACTCAGGAATTACTCCATATTCAAAGTTAAAAACTATTATCACTATCCAATTTAAAAGCTGCAGCAAAGCAGGGAAATTCCACGTATATATTAAAAAAACCCAAAAAGTTCTTCATATTGAGGACAGGAACAGGAGCTAGAGAAGTACAGAATTTCTATCAGTGAAGATATTAAAAACTCAACTGGATAAACCCTCAGCAACCTAACCTAACTTTGAAGCTGGACTTAACTTCTAAGTTGGTTCTGGTTTGAGTAGGAGGTGGACCAGGTAGTCTGCACAGGTCATCCCCCCACATAATTACTCTATGCTCCTATGTGCAGAAACCCTATCAAAGTGTGTTTCTCTTCCTTCTTCTTCATCATGCGGTATCTGTGACAGCAGCAGCTGTGGTGACATTAAATGGAAAATAATGAGAAAAAATATACAGTAGATCTTGAGAGATGGAACTAAAATGAAAAGGTTTGTGAAGATGCAGGTTAGAAATAGTCTCAAACCAGATTCTGTAATGACTGCAAGCAAATTCAGACAGAAACACAGGACTGTGATGGCTTACAGTACCTTCAAAAAGCACAGACTTCAGTGAAGATGCAGATGTTCAACACTTCTCGGTGTTAAATCCTCTCAGAGCCAAAGAAAGCCTTTACTGGAGCAGCTTTGTCATTTAAGTACTCAGAAATGCAACTGGAATTAATTCAGACCTAGCCTCCACATAGAAGTACAACATGATTATTCCAGCGAGGGATGTGATTTTTCCTTCTGACAATGCAGTTCCTCTGTACAACCCTATAGCTATTACATTGCTATAAATACAGCTTATAACACTATAATTTATTTCCATTTCCATAAACACATTCTAACCAGCCAACCATCGTCCTTGCTCATTCAGTTATATTACTTTAGTTACCTGAACATAGTTAAACTCTTGAGTGTAAACAAAGCCTCAATGATCATGCTATTTGTTTTATACAGATCAGACCCTCTGCAGAAGACATCCTACAATACATATATTTCTCATCCCTTAAGCTCAGAACAAGCTTCATACTAGAAATGGCCCTGTAAAATTTTTGTTATTTAACAAACAGTAAAGCACTGTGGAGGATGGGTGCAGCGAAGTTCCCACCACGGACGGAGATATGGACATTATACAGCTGGTTGGACACAAGCCAAGGGGAAGATAAGCACAAGAAGAAAGCAAGGAGCCGGGAGGAAAGTATAAGAAACTGTCCTTGAAGAAAACAGGTGTACGGACATTCCTTTTTACAAAAACATGTTTTTAAGGCTAGCACATGATAAGCTTGTGCTGGGAAAGAATAATATTTTATATGAGAATAAGGGAATCAAATACTGCTACGTGGTGCGTTGCGGGGCTGGGACATGGGCTATAAAAACCAGAGTTGTATCACAATAATCACCCCACAAGAGGAGTCCGTGTCATCTGTCGTCGCAAATGGCGCCCAAACGGGCTTGAAGGAGTAGGCAATTCCGCACCGGCGATGACAACCTCCGCCTAGCAAAAGACAGACGCTGCAACGAAGCGTACAAGCCAGATATAAAATCACCGTCCTGGAAGAGCGAGGTGAGCAACAGGGGAGAATGGGGAATAAATTAAGCACAGATGAGAAAGCCGTCTTATGGCTTATGGAAAGTCTGATGAAAAGTATAACGTCCTTTTNCCTTGTGGACTCTCATAAGCTGCATGTACTTTTACGTTGGGTATCCCCTGCAGTCCTGGACATTAATGCAGTTACTATTTTTAATGATGATACGTGGGATGCTGCAGGGATCAAATTGTATGATAGAGCGACAACGGGTGACGAACAAGCAGCACAATTACTCACCCCGTGGTGCACTATTTTTAAGATGCTGAAAAAGAATAAATCCTCTAATAAGACCGCCTCACAGGACTCTGGGACGCTTCGCATGGAGGCAACTGCGCCAGAGATTCCCGATGATAATGATAATGGTGAGGCATTTCAACCCCCGAACTCTCTGAGTAAACTCGAAGTTCCGCCCTTTTCGGCCTCTGAATCCAAATTGTCAGCTCCAAGTCGTCGCCAGGGGATTTCTGTGACTGATAAAAATCAACCAGATGATCCCTTTGATCTCGGTGTGAAAGACCCAGAGAGTGAGCCCGACCTGCTTCCCTCAAAACCTCGGGAAACTTGGGGTCATATTCATACAGAAGCTCAAAAAGAAGGGGATATTGATATGGTATCTAAATTAGCTTTCCTGGCTATTTATATGCAGGGGCAGCCACCGGCATTCCGATCGCTAAAATATAAAGTCGTTAAGGATATGCGTTGGGCTCTTGATGAATACGGTTTACAAGCCCCATATACTCAGCAGTT
>VZRW01005940.1:0-73256 GCA_013398125.1 Aegotheles bennettii
CTGTGATTCTGTGATATTCAAATGTAATTAGTATTCTGTAAACATGGGAAAAACACAACTTTTTCTTTCCAGGTTGTATACATTTGCTTCCATCATCACAGATGGATAGATGGATTGACAGACTGACAGATACATAAGAATAAGTGGAAAACTGTAGAATACACATTAGGATATCTTGTTAAAAATCTATTAGTTTTGGTTATTAATATATGTCACACAAATATTTTCTGTTATACACAGACTTGAAATTAAAACCAGAAAGGAGAAAAGTAGATAAAGTGCTGCATAAATATGCACTGGACTAGAAATTAAAAAGAGAGAGAGTTTCAAGCTCCTGAAAGTATTCTCCTGGTATAGAATCAACTTTTTGCAGAGCAGTGATGAGTTAGCTCTTGATGTGATGGAATGGTGTGAAGCTCTGCTCTTTGGAAGTGATAACCTGTAACTCCCTAATGTCAGCAAATTAAATAGGCAGCTCTGCAAAGTCACTGGACCAGGTCAGTACTTCTGTGAATGATTAAAAGAACAGAGGATCTGTGGCATTCAGAGCATCTGCTATTTGAAAGCTGAGAATAAAGTTTTAAGCAGCAGTTAAGATGTGATTTTTTTCATCATTAACTAATTCTCTGAAGGGAGTGGCAATTTTTATGACAAGTGATCTTACTCAATTAATGCACCACTGTAATTCGTCTTTCCCTGACATGCAATTTATAGTCTTTAAGCAGGGAAAGAAAGGAAAGTGGATACTACAGAAATCACTTTCCTTATGTAGAGGGAAAAACACTAGCACAGGTGCAGCTTCATCCTGATAGTTCCCAGACTGGGTGGAGTAAGAACTCCATCATGATAAGAAGCTTCATACAGAACAATATGAGGTACAGAAAGCTCCAAGACTTCAAAAATATGTCAAGTAAATACTAAAATGATGTTGCTGTCTCTGTAAGTTAGAAAGTTAGTGACTTTAATAAGGTCTTGTTTTAGAGGTTGAAATAATGTGCATAGACATGTTCATGCAATAGACGTATTATTCACATGAAGTGAATAGACGTATTATTCACATTCACCCACCATAATGCTTATGAAAATCATTTTACAGGCTAGCATAGGAGCTCCTTTGACTAGGAAGGCTTGACCTCAGACGAAAAAGCCCACATCAAACACATACAAACATTCATCAATGACATTGTACCAGCTTAAGAATGCCTCAGAGCTGTTACGAGTCCATCTGTTTCAGCAGTAGTGAACTATGCAGCAGAAGATGGTTGTGAAGAAATTATAATTGTACGGCCCGGGCAGCTCTTAAAACTTTCAGGATGAATGAAAATAGCAACTGGTTTCCATTCTGAAAGGAGTAAGAAAAAATTAACAGAAGCAGAACCTTGCTAGGTTCTGAAAAAGCAGCTGCTGTCTTTCCAGGGCTGCTCTTTAACACATGCTGTCTAAGGAGTCGGCTTTTCAGAAAAATAAAGTTTATACACTTTGACAGAAATAGCCAAACATCTTCCAGCCAGTTACAACAGATGGCAGTTCAAAAGACAGAGGACATCTGTTTATGACTCATCAGACTTTGCAAAAGATTATGAGAATTTGAGATAGAGCTCTCCACAGATTTGGTTCCTCATAGGTGAGAATGGAGTCACCTCCATATGGCAAAAGGTCTAATGGTGATGCAAATTTGCAAAGTAATACTCATTGTCGATCAAGATGTTATTGTAGAAGTAATATGCTGGTCTTCAAGGAAAAGGTACAAGATGTGGGTATGCAATTCTTTCAGACAGAATGCTGTGTTTTCAGAATATTTCTCCCCTTCATTTTGTAAATGGAAAAGGCAGAACCAGGAAGTCACCTAGGAGCACATTCTTTCACAAATGTTTCATTTTTAGTTAAAGAAATTATGAAGTAACCTATTGTTGCCAGAGTTGTAAAACTTTGGTGATTCAATGATAATGATTGTCTCAACTCTTCTCTTCTCTATTTAAAGCATCATTGACAGCTAAAAAATATCATTTTGTACTGTGCCAAAATAATTGTGACTTTGTTATGAAAGATATAAAAAAATTTTCCACAATCAATGGTGGTTTTATTTCTTTCCACCTGGTCTCATGCATTTCAAAAAGGGTGTACTTGAACTCATTTACTAGAGTTAGTGCTCTTCAATGCATGTACACAGTGCTGTGTAAAAGAATGATGTTAAATAACAATAACAGAAAGTTTATCCTCAAAATCTCTTCAGAGATGTTCCAATTAACTTCGGCAGACTTAAGACATGGCCTCATATAGACAGAACAACTATCAGCTGACCACATATTTTTTAATGTCTTACAGACTGAATATCACATTGTGTTTATAGTGTGCAGTTTAACAAAAGACACAGCCTGTGAGAGGATGTGATTTTTTTCTGAAGATATAAAACAGCAGGAACAAAGTTATGCTACCTCACTGTTTACATATGCTCATGGACTTTATTGGTTTATTTACCTTCTTCCACAGGCTGACAATAGTCTGATTCACCTATAACATTTTTACTGCCTATATTTTAGATTGTACAGCAAGTGAATATTTTTTTATAGGTGTGAGAAGTGGATTTACAGAATGGCCTTATATTTATGTCACAACATGTAAAATCCAAGAATTTGTTTGTCACTAACAGATAGCTTTGTTTTTCTAAATATGTTAATTATATGACATTGTGGAAATAGTAATAAACTAAAGGTTTTATATCAGCAGCTCAATTCTGTTTCCTAAACATAGGCCACTCTGTGCCAGACCATCCTTCCTGTCCTCTCACAGTTGCTCCAAATAAGTGTGGGCTCCTTTAAGTCTTGTACAATATACTCTGGCATTGCAAATATATCTCATGTAGCCTCAGGTATCTCAAATAGGATTAGATGCCTAAATTTAAGTAACTGAACTGAGCTTCAAGAGTAGGATTCAGCTTCAAAACAAGACATCAAAATGTGAGTGTATACACATGAGCTGAGTTTGAATTCATGATTTAGTCAACGTAGTTAGTCAGTACTAGTGGAGTGATTCAGCTCATCCAAAAGCAGTTGCCTAAGGGCATGACCTGTAATAGCCAAGGCTAAACAGACTATGAAGTTGGTAAATCTGATGAAAGATGCACAGAAGACCATCATTCTTCTGAAGTAGCACCTGAAGTCAAGAGGATATCTCAGTGCCTGAATTGGTGCTAGGTACCTAAATCTGGACATCTGAATCCATCTTCAGTCTTAACTGACTATGATAGTAGGTGAGGCATGGAGTTCACACATTGACACCTAAGTTTGTATCTAAAAACCTTGGACCAGTATTTTGGCTTTAATCCTCAAGCTGGTCCCGTTTACTATGCATTGGTTCAGTTCACAAAGCAGTCCCACCCTGAATGTATATATGAGGGACTGAGCCAGTGGATGGTCATCCAGAGAATGTCAAATCATATGCAGTATGGGCACCTTTGACCCACAACTCCAGAGAAAGTGTTGATCAAAATATACGATGTCCCAAGCCTGTCAGTGCTTAAGAGACATTTGAACAATGTCCTAAACAACATGCTTTAACTTTTGGTCAGCCCTGGATTTGTCAGGCAGTTGAACTAGATTATCCTCACACAGATGATTGTTCTTTTTGTAAAAAATTTCTTTCTGATGTCAAGGTGAAACTTTTCCTGGTGCAGCTTGTACATTTTGCCCCTTGTCTCCTCCATGTGGCTCTTTGTGAAGAGAGAGCTTCCATCATATTTTCAACTGCCCTTTAAGTACTGTAAACTGTGATGAGATCCTCCCTAAGCCTTCTTTCTCCAGGGAGAAAAGGCCTAACTTCTTCAGTCTTTCTTCATAGGGCAGTTCTCCAGCCGTTTGATAATTATTTGGCCTTCCTTTGGACCATCTCCAGTCTGTCCTTATCTTTCTTAAATTGTGAGGACCATAACTGGAGACAGTACTCCGGGCCAAAAATTGCTGAATAGAGTGGAATGATCATGTCTCTGCTAGTAATGCCTCTGCAGACGCAGCCCAGGATCCAATTTGCTTTTGTTGTTGCAGCACTACACTGCTGACTCATGTTCACTTTGTTCACAAGGATCTCACATCTTTTCAGCACAGCTGATCCTCATCCATGCAGATCCTAGCCTGTACTGGGGTCTTTCATTTTTCTATTCCACGTGCAGGATTTCACACTTGTCTTTGTTAAACTTTATACTATCTTTACAGCTTACTCTTCCAGACTGTCGAGGTTCCTCTGTAAGATTCTGATGTGTGCCCTCACCATCCAGTTTGATGTCATCAGCACACTTCATGAGGGTGTTTTCAATCCCAACATCCAGATTATTTATGAAGATATTGAGCAGAGTGGTGCCCATTATTGATCCCTAGGGGACCCCACTTGTGACAGGCTGTCAACCTGAGTAAAAAGCATCGATCAATACCCTTCAGTTTTCCACCTGTCTAGCAGACCACACATCCAATCTATCTTGCCAGTTTGTCCAGGAGAAAGCTGTAGGAAACAGTGTCAAACACTTTGCCAAAGACCAGATAAACAACAGTCTCTGTTCTCCCCATGTCGATTTACATGAGGAAATAAATATATGTGTAATTTGCAGATTCACAAAAATACGTACATCTACTTGCAAAATTGACCTGAAGATTTGGGGTTTTTTCTTTTTTTTTTGTTTTTCTGGCTCAGTTCATGATTGCATATTGTACAGCAGGAAAAACATCACATCATGTAAAGTTTAATGAGATGCTCCTGGAGTGCATCTATCTCAAACAAGAAAATAATTGCAAGGGACACATATCCCTGCTGTGGATTACTACAAACTATTGATGAGTTAGAGAAATATACATCTATTAAAAGATTATTTTGTTCTTTAGGTAATGACTGATTCCTTAATTGTTATAAAAGGGAATAGGTAATACTTCCTACTCTGCTTTCTGAAGGAAGAAAGAGCGAGTATGCAGTGTGAGCTTTGAATAACTTTACTGCTCCTCTTTCCTTGGCAATAAAACTGTCTACCACAATAGACTATTATAAAAAATTTTCAAGACAATGCTTTTATGAAAATTCAGCAGTGGAAAATTGCTACCAATTGCAGTTTCCCTTGGGAAGAAAAAAATATAGGAAACTCCTTTGAATCTTGTCAGCACAATAAACTACAGCATTTCATATCTACGGATAATGGGGACAAATTATTGCAAAAAGCAACCCAGAACTGGATGTGCAGATAATTGAGAGAATCAATCAGAAATGCTTCTGCCTTGATGTTCCAAAATAAATGCAAACAATAAATATCATATTTTTAAATTATTTCAGAATAATAGATGCATCTTTATTGTATTCACCCAGGAAAATTAACGATTCAGTATAAACACAGACAGCGGCACAGAATACAGTGTAGCAAGATAAAATGTTCATAGGACTTCATATAAATCAGGAAGTATTTTATACAAAGACTTGAAGCAAAAAACAATCTACATTAAATAATGCTAAGAACTGTGCAACAGGTAAAATTTAGGCTGATGAAACCTGTTATGCTATTCTGTATCTGCTGAAACAACACACTTTTCTTCCATTCTAAGCCTCCTGCTACATGCTCAGCTGACCACAGTTTGGATCAGAGTCCCAGTTATTCTTCTAATAGATCCAGCTGCATCAAAAGAAACACAACTAGCAGGCTGAGGGAGGCAACTCTCCCCCTCCGCTTCACTCTTGTGAGAACCCACCTGGAGTACTGTGTCCCAAGCTGGAGATCCCAACAGAAGAAGGATATGGAACTCTTGGAGCAAGTCCAGAGCAGGGCCACGAGGATCATCAGAGGGTTGGAGCACCTCTCCTGTGAAGACAGGCTGAGAGAGTTAAGGTTGTTCAGCCTGAAGAAGAGAATACTCCAAGGAGACCTCATAGCAGACTTCCAGTACCTGAAAGGGGCTTACAGGAAAGCTGGAGAGGGACTTCTTACAGTGATAGGACAAGGGAAAAGGGTTTCAAACTGAAAGAGAGAAGATTTAGGCTGGATATTAGGAGGAAATTCTTTCCTGCAAGTGTGGTGAGACACTGGCACAGGTTGTCCAGAGAGGTTGTGGCTGCCCCCCTCCCTGTCAGTGTTCAAGGCCAGGTTGGATGGGGTTTTGAGCAACCTGGTCTAGTGGGAGGTCTCCTTGCCCATGGCAGAGGGGTTGGAACTAGATGATCTTTAAGGTCTTTTCAAACCCAAACCATTCTACGATTCTATGATCTTTGTGTCATATTTACAACAAAATCTTGTTTACTGGCAAAAAGAAAACACTCCTTTTTTATATATATATATCATATATATATATTTATATTTTTTTTTTCAACACTTTCCTTTCCTCATTGGTCTGCAGCACCAGATTACACCCAAGTACACTATATATGGTGTCTTTTATATATGCTATTTCCTTGTTCTCTTCATTACCCCAAAACCAGTTTTGTCCAGCTCAAGATCCGTAGGTTTTTTTAACTATTACTGAGATGTTTATTGAGTGGGGTCTACAGAGCCACGCTGTGCCCCATCCCCTGCCTGCACTGCCCTATATCCTGCATCCTGCACCTCCACTTCTCAAGGACTCTGTTTTTGTACCAGACCTGATTTTCTCTGCACTGCATCACTGCATTAGAATTACAAAGATCGCTTTCTACCTAGAGCAATAGATGGCTCCTGCTGTCTATATAAAACTATAATTGTACCACACAAAGATAAACAAAAATAAAAGAAAGCTAACAGACACCTGATCAAGTAGAGAAATTGCTGTCACAGCTAAATCAAGTCACACAAAATTGCAAGCAAGTTAGGAAAAGTTCAGGCAGAACAAGCCTGAGTCCTGAGACCTTATAAACTCAGTCAAAACTTATGGCCAAAGACAATACTGTACTATAGGGCTGAAGGGTATGGTATGTTTTACAGAGACAGAATATCTGCAATATAATTCATCCAGGTGAAGGAATTCAACAAAGTGTCAATGTACTTGAAGATCCCAGATTACCACTGTCTGAGTGCATACTTAAAATATAATGTAATTAAACAATTCTAAAAGTGTGTAATGGACACACGATAGAAAATAAAGATCAATAACAAAATGCAGGGAATTGATCAAATATCTAAAAAAAAGATGCCATGTCAAAAGTTCTTCAAATATTAATTACTGGGCAGTTGAACCCTGTCATTCATTGTTCAGTAACTATAAACTGTTTATGCTGTAATCCCTGCTATTGCAAAATAGTCCTAAAAATTAATCCAAATCTACCACTGAATCAAACTTTGTGGCTGGGCAAAATTAGTGAAGTCTCCTCTCTGGAGGAGATGGGACAGAGGTAGGCTATGAAGCTGCCAGTCATGTGTAGTGGGTGAGAGTCTCTGCTGCCGAGGCTCTAGTAAACAATTCTTTTTCTTAGTGAAACAGGTTAATCAAAAACTGTGCATAAAACAGATCATGGAATAAGAAACCAACAGAGATTTCTCAATTCAACGAGCAAGAATTTTCTTAAAATTTATGTTAGGAGCCAGGAACTAGGAATGAACATAGGTGATGTGATAAGTATAATACACTGCAACATATAAGTTCAGGAGAGAGGGAGCCTGCTAATAGGGTAAAATATGATTTAATTGCAGGACAGTGACACCTATCATTCTGAGACAGATGTTAGTGAATTTGCAGACCTTATTTAGTTCCCACATCCTTAATTATTCAGTAGTGTATATACAGGTCTGGTCTCCTTTGGATTTGTTTAGGTGCCTAAAAATAGGCATCTATTGCTATTTAAGACAACCTAAGATATCTGAGATATCTGCACAGGACAGAGAGGTATGACATTGGACCTATAGGACCATGGAACATGAAAAAATAATCTTGAGATAAAAGCAGCTCGATCCAATGTATTACAAACATCTTGTTTCAGGTCACAGTCCTGATGTTTTTTAAGTGCATTTGTTTAACATTACTTTTAGGAAATATTTTTGGATGTTTTATATTTGGATTCATTTAACATCACTTTAAAAAAAATCTTTTTTGATGCTTTATAAATTCATTTGGTTAATATCACTTTTTAAATCTGTGTTTTGATTTTTTTTAATTGTATTTTTTTAACATTACTTTTAAAATGTATCTCATATTTGATTAAGTTGCCTTTAATTCACTGTTAACTTTTCATGCTATAAATTGTGTGATTCATACACTCCCCTATATACATTCAGTTTTCTTCAAAATATCAGAGCATGGTGAAGAGAGCCACCTGTTCCCAAAGGTTTAATTCATGGTTCTGAACAAATGTCACCTGCTGGTTGGCATGCAGTTGTCCTGTTGGTGAGTTGGCAGTGTAGAAGTGTCTGGTGGTCAGTTGGAAGTGTCTGGTTGGTGACAGCCAGTTGTGCTAGACTCAGGCCAGGTGGGTATAGTGGAGAAGTTAAGGGATACTTTGTGTCTCTGCTGCCATTATTGAGAAATTGGAAATTAGGTGGAAATTAGCTGTAACACATTTGAATGAAAGAAAGAAAGGGTGGGAACAGAAGTCACTGCAAAGCAGAAGAGAAGCAGGACAATAATAGGATCACAGGGGAAAATTCAAGGCTTTAGTGTTAAGATCAGCCTCACTATGGAGGCAAGGACAAAGTTTAAAGGAGGAGAGGAAAATCATCATTCTCTTATTGCAGAGAAAAGAAATCTTTTGTGACAACCACAGAGCTGTTGTCTTTTTCCTGCCTTCCCAAAACAGTAGAAAAATGCTTTCTTCTATTCAGGATAAGTGAAAAAGACAACTGGAAAGAACACAGTATATACAGGAACATACAATACTCTCTTTCCTGGGTGTGTGGAGTGTCAAAGCCTGGTATTTATGGGGTAGAAAAGAAGCCAGAAGATCCATGAGCAGATTGCTAATGCCCTGCAGCCATCACTAGCAGAGCAACAGCTGTGTGTATGAAAAATACAGTCATAAAATCATAAAATTATAGTTATGCTTTCCTCTGGGCAATGTGGTTTCTCCTGAGCACCAGTAATGAGGAAAGTTTGTGTTGCTTTGTTGAAGACAAAAAGTTAAAAAGGAAGTTTCAGTACCCAAAATGGGGCAAGCTTCTTATTTCCCTCCTTCCACTGAGGCAAAAATGGTACCAAACAAAATACTTCCTAAAATATCCTTGTGTTTATAACGGGAATGAAAGACACAGGCCAAGAAAGGTTCTTCTCAAACACAGTCCCAGTTTGATACTCTCCCATTAGCGGAATCTCTGAGAAAGCATGAGTGTATGAGAAAGTGAACTGAGGACAAGTTCTGCATCTTATTTAGCCTACAACAATGCCAGCCTTTACAAAATTACTGTTGAAAACTAAGAAAGTTTGTGAGTAGGAAACTTGGAATGATTGTTACAGGATTTTCATTCAGCAAAAAGGAAAGATA
This sequence comes from Aegotheles bennettii, assembly GCA_013398125.1. Lineage (NCBI taxonomy): Eukaryota > Metazoa > Chordata > Aves > Caprimulgiformes > Aegothelidae > Aegotheles > Aegotheles bennettii. The sequence continues at coordinate 9,406 of VZRW01005940.1, forward strand.
ACAAATCAGAAATTTGTGCTTTCTGCCAACAGAGAGAAACTTAACTGCTCATCTGAAAGAGGAACAGAACTTTTAAAAATCCTCAAAGAAGGTGTTAAGTTTTGTGAAAAATATTGCATATGAATCTTCTACAAATAAGAAAATATGACAGTTCCAGAAGTGGATGATATCAGCTAGCAACGGTCCAAAAGTTGATGAAAACGGAAATCACTGTACAGCTCCAATAGCTTCACGTCAGAGAAAGATGGTGACCCTAGAGAACAAAGAAATTCATAGAGTTCTTGCTGAACTCCAAGGAGTGATCTGGTACTTTGGTATAATATTTCATTATGAAGAACAAACCGAGCAAGTGGAAGAGTACAAAAGGGTGATTTGCATTATGTAAGTCTTTGATTGATATATGATCTCCCTGCCAAAACATCACACATTTTGAAATAACTATAGGAAGTCTGAAAGCACTTGAAAGGTTACAGGAAAAAAAAGAATGTCAATAACCTCATCTGCTCTGATGCTATTTAATTACAAATTTGAAAATAAGGGTAATCTATCATTTTCCCTTTATCTAAAGGGAAAATTTCCAAGATATGAATGTTATAACACCTTTATACTACACTACTAATAGTTTTGAAAGTGTATGCAGTTCATAGCCAAAACAACTAAAAAAATTGATAGGATCTTCAGTTGTTGAAATTCACAGATGAGAATGTGCCAACAGTAGTTGCATTTTATAACCTTGTGTGTTATCTAAAATAGAATTTCTCCATCAGTTTCTGACAGTAATCAATCTATGGGGGAAAAAATAGTTTGAGAAATGAGTGGAATTGCATTGCAAGTCTGCTAAAGATCTGAAATATTCTGGGTATCACAGAACACAAAATCACACAATAGTTGAGGTTAGAAGGGACCACTGGAGGTCATGTGATCCAGTCCCCCTGCTCAGACAGGGCCACCTATAGCCGGATGGCCAGGACTGTTACGATTTCCAATCTCAATAGATACCAACAGTGACCGGGGTGAAAAGGAACTATAATAAGGAAAGCAGAATACAATGCTTTTGCATTAAGTGGATCATCTGATAGTCTTCTACAATGAAGTGGCTAGTTTGGTGGATAAGAGGAGAGGAGGGACATTTTTTATACTATACCTTGTTTGATGGCATAAATGAGAATCCCAAAATATCCTTAGTTAAAGTGATTTGGAAAACTAGTGCACAATTTCTTGGTACACAGGTTCTTCTCATTGTGGGGTAAGAAACAGAATTAATTAGGACATTTGGCATCTTCTGAAAACAAAATGTATTGCCATTTTCAATGTGAATTAAAGACATTTTAGGAGTAAAATTAAGTTTGCAGAGGCTGAAGATTTTCTGACTGTGAAGAAATAGGCAATCTTGAGAAAATAATGTGAAAGGCATAATAGTCCTGTCTGCTCCCTACAGAAGACCAATATAATGCCTAAAGAAAAGCCAGATGACTCATACAACCTGGAGATATTTCTAAAGTAGCTTCAAAATAAAAAAAAATGAGAGTTTAGTTACTATAGCTTCCTGGAGAAGGCAGAGACCTGAACATACAGGGTAAAGAAGAAAACATACACATTACCAACAATATGCAATATGTCAGGGAATTCAACAATATTGATTAATTGTTTCTTTTTCTATAGAAATGCTTGGCTGAACTTGCTGTCTGAAAAATGAAAAAAAAATCATCTTTGACAGCTGCATTTCACTTATAATAATAGTTTAAATTGCAAGAGAGATTTTGACAACAGTAATTTACCTTTCTAAAGAGGAATCAAACTTTGAGAAATAAGATCAACTGATGTTGAGTCTGTGAAAAAATACCTTCAAATCCGAGTTAAGCTATAACAGTAAAATATTACAAAAACACAGACATTGTCAACCTGAGGCCACACACATCAATGAAGACTTTCACCAGAAATGTTTGACTATTTATTTCATGTTTCTTCAGACAATGCAGAACATAATATATTGTTTGATGATTAGACATCACTACCTTTCCTATCGAAAATTAAGGAGATATTTCAATGCATAATTTTCTTCCAAGTGGAGCATGAAAATAATAGAAAGACCATTTTATCAGAGACAAATCAGATGTCCAGGAGAGATCCTGATGTTCACCAGTGGACCTGAATCTGATCTAGTAGAATATAGAACCCATAGGTTTTAAAACAAAGGTGAAGAACATTCTTCTGAGTAGTAGTGGAAAAGTTCTTTCAGTTTATGTTGCATCACCTCAATTATATAAAATACTAAGGCAAAAAAGAGACCATACCAAACTTCTAGGTTCTATAAAGTCCCTCTGAATTAACAACATCAAGACTACCAAGTGATCTACAGAAGAGACTAGTATACCTAAAAACACCCTTATACAAATTCACACAGGTTAAATATCACAATAAAGCCATAGCTTCCTTTTTCTCAGGTGAGAAGTAATGAGGGATCAGATATTAAAAGAATCAGGTATTTGACATGAATTGGCCCAACAAACTGCCGAAAGGGCAAGAACGGCAGTCAGTTGTCTTTGTCTCCTGATGTATACTAGAGACATTGGAGTCCATGATCTTTCTCAAGAAGTTTGTATTCTCCAAAGCTAAAAAAATTATTGCAGAGACATTGAATTCACTGTTATAATGTCACAAATATTGGTTGAAAGTACCACCAGAGTACCAATTTGGATGGAAATATGTCTTTCATAACCACAAGTTTTTAGTCATCTACCCAACAATACATGTGGCAAAAAAGGTCTTGACAACAACAGCAGTTTCAGAAGAATAAGTCTTTAAGAAATTTTTCCCAGTTTTGAGATGGACAACACTATAAAGACAATGACTAGTCATAAGAGGAGATTTACCAGGAGACGACAAATGGCTCGGGTAAGTGCTTTGAGGCCAATTCTGCCTGAATAGTTGGTAGGCCAGGAACAGGCAAACAGATTACATATGTGCTTATAAAGTCACTTCTGCCTCAAGAGAAGGCAAAGATCACAGTTCATAAAGAACTAAAATCTTCATTTTACCAAAAGAGAAGGAATTGGAGTCTGAAAAGGAAGTCTGACAATTACGTCAGACTTAAATTCTCTTCAAAAAACAGGAATGTGAAAGGGAATAGTTCTAGCGTTTGATCCAGACTAGAAAATGCCTAGTGTCAGCACTTCCAGAAAACAAGCTGAAGATGATAGGTTTGAAAACCACATACAACATTCTAACAGTATAGCAGGGATGGAGGACTGTTGCTTTCAGCTGCTACGGAGTGAGGGCAACAGAAATTATACAAAGATAATATGAAATGGATGGAGGCTGTGGAGGCCCTGGCTAAGATTAACTAACATTAAGAACAAATGTTAGGGTGGAAACCGCTTGTATTCATTTCCAGAGGGCTAACAGATGAAGAAGCATGATAAACACTTCACTCACCAGTATTCAATATTATTCAGCTTTATTTGCAGATCGTTGATGCATCAGCAGTTCAGTCCTCATTTCTTCTACTTCAACAAATATGCTAAAATGAACTCTTGCCTTCCAAAATAAAAAAAAAAGAAGTGACAGAAACATCTTCTGATGTTTATGTTTTATCTTCAGTGATGGCACAAGTGCATACTGACAATATTAATGCTTTTTCAGAAAGAGAACAGGATTATCAAATGCAATTCCATATGCATATAGACTGTGACTCTTGTCCCATATAATGCAATTTTAGCAGATATTTGTAGTTCAGGAGGAAGGAAGATCATATATATCTGTGACTACCCAGATTTTTCAAAAGAGTAAAAAAGATAAGAAAGAATATTTTGATAATTTAATACCTCACTGGAGCCAATATAAAAGACCTTTTTTTATTGCAACAAAAAAACCCGCTCTTTTCTTCAAGGATTAGTATTTAATTGAAGACAGGTTCTGGTACATAAAGAAAAGTAGCATCAGAGTTCCTCATACCTGTGGAATGAAAAAAAATATATCTGCCAGAGAAAAATGAGATAAATTCAGTTCTAGTTATAAGCTAGCATCTTACAGAAAAGGAAGGAGAAAAAGAAAATTTAATTAACTTAATTCCCAGAATTTCCAAACATCAAAAATATTTTAGTGCAACAATAAAACTGAAGAAGACACAGGTGAAAAAGAAGTCATATCCTACTTATACAAAGCATTAGACCACTCAGAAAGCTAATGACTGTGCTTATTTAGAAATGACAGAAAAAGAGCTAAGATGCTGCAAGCTCATATTTAACTGTAAAGTATGTGAGCAGATCTCATTCAGCTTCAGACTGCAAATGGGAACCAATTGGTTTTAATTTCCTGGCTATTTACAGAACAGCTGGGGTTATCATTACTTATTACGACTAAACAATATTTAACATTCATTTAGTATTCAAACCATTCTCCTTAAAAAATTGAGGTCTGAAATTACCTGTAAAATATTAATGAAAGTCTTCTAATATTTTTTCTTCCAAAGAATATTTGCAGGGTTTCAGTACTGAAAAAAATGTCCCCAGTAACTGGGAACTTTTCAAGATGTACACTGACATTTCTGTGTACAGCAGGAAAGCAACATCTGGCTACTATTTTGGAACATTTGTAATGGAATCAAGGTATTTGGAGTGAATTTATAAGTCTAGTGATGTCTGCATTCAGCCTTGTCTCCTTTAAACCCCTTTGTAGCCAACAGGAATGGTCACTTCTAGGATGTGAGTCATCAGATCAACTGTGGGATTTAATAAGTCATGCACTAGGTGTATGATTTTTCTGCATCATCTATAAAGGGATTTTAGGGTCCTGAGATTGGATAAAGATATATAAATAGAAATTTCATGGGATTTGTTCAAATTAAAAATCAGCATTTTCATGTCATAAAGAGTTTATCTCCTTTTGAGGCCTTCAGGAGCCACCAAAGATAAAAGGTAGGAATGTGTAAATATTTTTTTTAAAAAAATCAGCATTTTCATGGGAATACATAAGCACTGGGATGCATCTGAACATGAAGATGCTGCCTGTCAGACCACACATGCAGGCAGAAGAATTAATTCATAGGCAGTGCCAGTCTGTTGTAAGGTGTCAGCAAAGCCAGGCACAGACTTAGCTGACTCCTTGGTGAGAGCAACATATTGGAAAGTACACACTTCAATTGCAAATGAAACTAGATTGGCTTCCTACAGAATATATAGAGGGTGGCATCCTGCCTCCCTTAAGGTTCTGAGAGACCATAAATCAGAGCAGACACAGAGAGTTTGGGTGTCTCCAGCTTCCTATTTAAGACTAATTAAGCATACGTTGAATGATCCGGAAACAGCTAGAAAAGTGATGTTGAATCTTCAATCCAGTGTCAAACATTAGCGTTACAAGGATCAATATGACCTTCTGGTCTGGTTCATGGTGGCACTTTTTGTGGCATAAGTTCCTATTGAAGTATTCTGAGAATAGAGTCAACTTTGAGATAACTGGCCTAGCACAGGTGAGCATTTGGGGAAGAAAGTCACTACTTTGTCTGGAAGAACAGTTACAATTTCTTGGAAGTGAGGTTAGACACTGGTCCCTCCTAAAGATGAAAAGGTGATGCATGTGCACTGGGGCCAATAATAACATTAATACAAATTCCTGAGTTAGGTTTGGGGAAGACAGAGCAAGAGAGACAAAAGGACTCCACAGTCGTCTGTGACAGTGATAGTGATGGAGGTTTAATACGGAAAATGCTTGACACAAAGTAGCTATTCAGTTTACATTTGGGAGGACAAGCCTGCACAGCAGTAAAATATAAGAAGCACAAGATCATAGTGGAGGACTTTTGTATCTTGATGTGCACTGCTAGAACTAAAAAAATCTCTGAAAATACTGAGCATGTCTCACAGTCTGCATTGACTGCACACAGAGTAATCATTATAAAGAGAAATATATAACACCATTGTTTTATCTTCAATTCCATTTCATGTGTCAATGAAGATTTACATAATGCTGCATTTAAAGAACACAGAATTTTGAAAAGAAGGTTGCAAATTTATGTCAAATTCGTGACATGTTGTAAGTCCAAATGCACTACTCCTGACAACAGACATGAAAATGCAGAGACATCAGATTATGGTTATTCAAGTTTTTCAGAAAAGGCTACAAATAAAGGAAAGATCCACCTGTTAATTTGATACTCCACTGGAAGAAATACAGACCTTGGACAAAGAGCAGCTTCAGCAAACAGAATTCTGGAATAAAATAGAATGTTACCGATATGTCCTAGTACTGTTGCTTTTGAAAAATGGAGAAAGACTTAGATTCACAGAGAAATATATATAGGGTGTGTACTCTTCTTACTGTGGAAAAAAATGAATTTAGCAAAAATAAGAAAAGATAACAGCAACACATGCTCTAGCAGATGGAAAACAGTGATATGAGCATAACTGGAAAGAAACAGCAGCCTGTCAAGACATTCAGTTTTATTGCTTGGGTGTAAAGATCTCTAACATACCAGCCTAGAAGCTTTGACTGACATTATTTTCACCTATGTTTTTGAATTAATTTCTACCTCCCAGAAAGTTAAAATAGATATTCCACTCTAGCATTTGCATTTGAACTGCACTTATGCTATATGTGCCAAGAAATTATTGATTGCATAGATAATCTGTGTTAAAAGTCTCCTTAGACTGTCTCAGAAGGGGATGTTGTTGCTCCTCTCTAAAAAGGTTGATTTGAATGTTGTGGAGAAGTTCTGGAACATATAGGCTAGTGATAAAAGAAAAGGAACTAATCATGAGGACAGGTGGATGATATTTATCTCTTCAAAGGTTTTTTTTATGGCAACACACAGAGAGCTGAACCCTTCCACTGAGCTAGCAAACTTTTGTTACTTGGTCATTAGTGGAGCTAAAAATGTAACTTTTATGGTGAACCATCAGGACAAACATTTCTCAGGAACTTCAACTCTTTGTATTGTTGATGAAGCAAGCTGAGGGAGGAGTGCTTAAAGACAGGCACAAATATTTTTCAGAGAGCAAAACATGTAAGTGATGAAAGTTTGCCTGAAACAATTATATTGAAGTTTCTGCAAACTTTGAAACCTCTGAAAGAGACAGCATCTATACCTAACAGAATATGAGGCAATAAAGCCAAAAAGAACCCCAAAAAAAGAACAAATACACCTGAATAATGTGAGTGCAGACTTCACTACAGGCACATGATAGGAAACTGGAGTCTTGAGGAGTTTTTCTCCCATCTCTCCAAGTCTTTTGGACTGGACTTCTAAAAATGAATAATAAACTTTGATATCTGTATAATTTGTACAAGGAAACTACGTTGTCCCTTCATGACATAGAAAAAATAACCTTTTCAAAGACAAACATGTCTTTGAGAATTTAATTTCAATGCATGTTGACTTTGCGATAATTAAATAATAGAATCATAATTATTCTGAAGACAGACATTTGATCGTACTGATTGCATCATGCACTGAAATGCATTATACACCACAGCAAAAGCTCAATTTTTAGCAAAACAAATCAGAAAGCTCTTGAAGTATTATTAGTAAACCATTGTAAACTTGTAAAGTGGCACAAAAGCAAGTGTGATAGGTGGACTATTTATAAGCTCATAACAATAAACTAGTATTAGTTTAATGACATATCAATCAACAGAGATGAAAAATGGACATAGACATTCTGGTCACTGAACTTATTCCAGTAATATTAAGAATCTGGTAGAAAAAGAATATACAAGCAAAAATATTCTGTCCTATGTCCTGCAAGCTATGAAACTGCCTTCTATGAAACAAGTCAAACCAATACAAATATGTTTTTTTTCCTAAAAATATGCACTCGTCAGGTTAACAGGATATTCAACTTCATTGCTAAGCTACAGACTAGAATATCAAATGAGAGTAGAAAACACATATAGTGCTACTATTTCCAGATAAACTGAGATATTCATTTTGATAGCTGCTTCTTATGTGCAGAGATATCATCTATGCCAAGAAAAAATGCACCAGTGTAATTACAATGTACAAAGAAACGGTCTGGGAGAAATGACTGATATCTCTTACTGAGCTAGTGACAGACTGTCTCTTCAATCTGTCTGCAGTGACAGCCATTTCAGGAGGCTGATACAAACCTTCAATTAACCAAATCATTCAAAAATCAAGTAGGGCTACCTCTTGATTTCATAAGACACAGGAATCAATGGAGAATGAAGAGAAAGGTCCATGCCTGAAGCAACAGGAAGATGGCCATAAATTCTTCCCAGGAAAGAATTTCCCTTTAGGGAAAGTCAAAGGGGAAGTCATGGGCTTAGCAATCCAGTAGTGCTGCAGGGTGTCCAAAACAACCCCTTCTATACCCTCTGCCTGAAGCATGAAGTTATGAAAATCCCAACCATATGTCGGGATATGGCCAATGCTGAGCAGATGACATACATCAGCAAGGCAAAATCAGATTTGTGACACATTCTTTGCTGCTGATAGCTAGGAATTGACCTGACAAAACCAACCAAAATGTTCATTGGTTTAGATTTTTCCATGGTTTTAAAGTTTCCCTTGAGGAATTAAGAAGACTATGAGAAATGAGCATCTATGTGCAGAAAGCAAGCTAATGTTTTGGAACTCATCCAAGAGCAAACAGCTCCACCTGTTCTGGAACAACAGACACGGGACAGGCTGAAGATGGAAGTATTTTTATGACATTCTGCAGCAGAAACAAATCAAAGAGACAACTTGGTTAGCCTTCCCAAGATACAAAGGAAGGGAAAGATTGTTCTGAACATATTGAAAATATATTTAAAAAGCCCTAACCTGCATGTAAGGCATTTAACTTTATAGGATGATTGTAAAGTTCTGTGACAGTGCAGATCACTGACTAGCTATTCTACTATAAAACCATGTGCATAATTTTCTCCCTCCCAATTAAAAAAAATATTACTCTAGAAAATTGCACTTCATTGACAACACTAAAACATGTGTTAGGAAAGATAACATCAGAAAAGGCTTTTTGATGAATTTGGCTTTAACAAGGAAGGGCAAGTGCTTAGTTAATGTATGCAAGATATACTCTCAAATCTCGATAATTACTGTTTTAAAGTCAGATACATGAGTTTGGGGCTTCCAGATTGTGTATAGATCAAGAACAGAAGTATTTCTAAGTATTTTAACTTGAGAGAAAATGTATACATTACAAGGTTAGCAAAATAAATTTGCAGTCAAAAATTGAAGAAATATTTCTCTATTTGAAGACCCTTTTTGTAAAAATTCTGTCAAGTGTGAAGGGGAAAAGAATTCTAAAACAGAAAACAGATCTGTAAAATCGTTTTCTTATTGGTAATACATCTCAGTTTTAGCCAAGAAAAAAAATATATAGGTTCAGACATTTTGCCAATCAGAGATACCTGAAATGAAATAAGGCTCTACATAATGACAATGCAGGAGAAAATAAATTTTCGCTTTTGTATGAAACTGTTCAGGTAGTATTTATATCTATTCTGTCATGATAGAGACCAAGGGACAGAACTTAGTGATGAAAATTCATCATCTAAAGTTAAGCAGATAAGAAGTCAGTTTTCATCGTCTGAGTGCTTGCAGAAAAGGAAGATTACGATGCACACAATGGGCAAGGTACATGGTCTGTCTTTGTCCCTGGACTTTGTGGATACCTAGAGAGTTCTCTCTGGAATAGAGGAAATACTTATTTCAACTTTTTAAATTAAAACACTCCTTGGATGAACTTCCTACCGTGAGTGGTAAGAGTTAATCATAAATTAGAATGCTGTAATAGCATACATATCCAGAAAAAAGCTGGTACTAACTTGGTTTAGTGCCAGTCCTCTATCTATGCAGCCTTTGTCCAATGGAAAAAAAACACAAAACAATTGAATGCAAAATCTTTTGTGCATAATTGCTGCATTTCACATAATACTCTCAAATAAAACTGTTACCAGAAAAATCATTCACAGAGCAGGAACAATGCTGAAAATTCAGAAAGTTTACCAACACTGCAGCCTTTCAGTGCTACATGAAACATCAGCATAAGCACACTGGTATAACAATAATGCAAATGACTTCATATACTATATACCAAACCTTTGCTGTACAAATAATTAATATAGTATGGACATTGCAAAGTGATATATTATGAAAAAAGTTCTGATCTGCATACGTTGGAATGCTGAAGAAATGGAAATGCCTTGCTATATGACTCATTCCTTGTTAAATTGATCAGGGTTCAGGTGTCTGCTGAGACTTTTGTAACCTTTTTTAAAGCTTCAATCTAAACCACATAATCATCTTTCCTTAGAGTATAAGAAGTGTGAAGAGCAATGAGAATTTTTACAGGGCTTCCGAAAAATGCCAAAGACACGCACACACTTTTATTAATATATCATCTAATTTTTTCACTGTGGTGTACAAAGTTTCTCTAGCAGAATTCTTAGGAGGAAGATGACTTACACACAGTTTCAAAACTGGTTCTCTTTAAGCAGACTTTCAAACAGAAGTGCAGTGATAAATCAAGAAAGAACCATGTAAATCACCATCCTGTCCATGAGCAGATTACTGAAGCTCCAAACAAACAGGTTTCCAAAGCTTCATTGTTCAGTGTTCACTGTTTTTACAACAGAGACAGGATTTTTCATGTCAGTCTAAAACATTGTATATCGTATCAGATTCCAAATGGTGGAAAATGAAACATCGGGAACTATTTCCCTCTTTATTCCCTAGGTGATATAAAGATCCCTCAGCTGCTGGTCCTTTTGTAAATACAATGGTCCGAAAGAGAACTTGGCAAAGCCAACTACCCCTGAGAGAAATTGCTTACTTCCTTTATAAAATATGCTTTAATTATTTTTTTTCAAAGAAGAAAATCCTGCATTATACAAAGCTATATTTTTAGAAAGTATACAAAATGAAAAAAAAAAAAAAANAAAGACTGAGCTTTTGTTCATTAAAAAACCTTGACCCTGTAAATGCATGTTCTAACCCTGTGGGTCATGGGTTCAATTTCTCTGTAATGACAAAGATGGTAGTCATTACATCTGCAAAAGATTAGTCATTACATTTGTTGGTTTTGCTTAATGCATGGCAATTAGAACCTCACACTCAACAGTTTTTCTCTGTTTAATCACTTTTCATAATATCGCCTCAAAATAGCGTGTACTGTTGGAAGAGAAAAGAAATATAACACAGAATTGTTCTGGTTTATATTATTAAGCCTTTTTAATGAAAGTGGGAAGCCAAAGAAAGCTCAGTTTTCTTTCCCCAATATTTCCTACTTTGTGTTATTTTTTATTGTCTTTTGCAGTTACCAGGATTCTTACAACACAGGCGTTTATATTCCAGTTGTGAGCAGTTTCAGTTAACAGAAATAAGAGGGGAATTAAGCAACTGGTAATGAAAATAGATACTAAGAGGGTGTGAAAAGACACATTCAGAAGTTTTCAAATGAAAAGTAAAAACTTTTCCACATCTGGGTCAAATTCAGGTCCATTCAACAGTGATTGAGAGTTATTACAGTCTCACAGCTGCTCCCTGGCCTGTGGAAAATGAACTGACTCTTACAGACATGGATCCCATCCGCAAAAATATCATCCTTTGGTCTAAAGATGTTCTGAAAATTCACTTAGTGCTAACCCAGGTCATCAAATATTGCAAACAGTATCTGATGCCCCTTGAAACTTTAGCAGCTGGGGAAAAGCATTTCAAAATGCTTACAAATTGACTGAAAAGGCAGTGCTGTGTAAAGAAATCTCAGAGCAGCAGAGCTTTGGTTACTGGATTATACTGTTGTCTGCACAAGAAGGCATCTTGTGATGCACTCCTAGCCAGTCTGCAACAATGCAGCCATGCAAGCAGTCTTTCCACAAGCTTTGATGAGATTTTGATAGTAGAGACTTGAATTGGTAAGATACGCATTTTTTTATAAAAGCACATTTTAGAAATCAGATCCAAAATTAATTTCTTTCATTCCAGATACAATTTGCAGGCAGAAATTACCCTTATTTTTCCAGGAAAATAATTCAAATAAACTACTAAACCCCCTTTGCCCACAACACGTATATTTAAATCGCCTAGCTCTTTAAACCTTGTTGCTGTAGAAAATTCTGAATGGTTTTGAACAGTCAAAGGAAGACCAAACATGTGTTATCAATCTGGTCTGTGTGTTTCACCACCAAGGCAGTAGCAGAAACAACCGCAAAATACAGCAAGTGGCATCTTGAGCCTCTCTCATATGAACAAGAACTCATCAGGCTCAGCTCTTCCTGTCACTCATTTGTAGATAGTCTATTGTTTGATAAAGCCAGCAATCCTGAAATTTCCAAATCATATTGTATCCACGGGCAATATCCAGCGAGGTTGTACCAAACACTTTCTCCTTTCGTTACAAGTGAAAATTATCCTCTGCTTCATTCTCCTTTTGTTACAAGTGAAAATTATCCTTTGCTTCAGCTTGCTGCTGTAGTTGTAATAAACCACGCCCTGAGGAAAGAGCATGACTGAGCTAATCCAGCATTGTGGTGTCCCTTCCAACTGGAATTGTTGAAATGTAAACTCAAATTCCTACAGATGGAAACTTTGGAAGATTTCACTCCATGGGAAGGTTGAGGAAAATCATCCAATGTTTTCATTCATGGGCCCCAAAATCTTGAGACCTTAACATTGTGTTTAATAAGATAAAGCATGTTGTTTCTACTGTATTATCTGAATTTATATATTTAGGTTTGTTAAGTGTTATACATGATAGTATTAAATATTTGTAAAAAGAATATTTAAATAGTCAAGGGAAAGCAAATTATTATCTATTAGTAATTTTTCCCTAAAAAAAACATTACCTAAAATAACATTCTTATGAGATATTTTCTCTTTTCATGACATCTACTTTCCCTATGAAATATATTTCTCTCAATTGTTTAGAATATTTTTCTTCTATTAACTAGCATTAGAAGAAGAACTGAAGAACAAAGTTAAAATCAAAACTACCACACTAAAATAAACACTCCAGTGCTCATTAATTGAAAACTAACCCGCACAACAGAGAATCTCTGAGTCTCTGATCATGTATGTCTGCTGTGTATATGCAGCACTTGAAAATACAGGGCCTATTCAACCTCTACATCAAATCGTTCTTCACAGTAGAGCATCCAAGAAAATCACAATAATACAAAAATGGATTGCTGAACCAGTTCAGGTAAAATATCCAATAAGGAAACAGATGAAGAGCTAAGAGGGACCCATGTCAGAACTGTGACAGGGATGTGCTAGACAAGATGATGATGCCCTTGCTTATAATTACATAACCTTCACTGGATGTGACAAGATTAGGATACTGTTTTAATTATATTTTTGTGAATTTTTATCTATTTCACACTCTGCATATTGAAAAGTTGTTTTTCAAGGGTATATACCCAAAAATTTCTATGAACTATTGCAAAACTACAACTGTTCCCCATGGAGTGAAAGATCAGTTACCTATAGTATTACTGAGATGTTTATTTGAGGGACCAGAGTAGAAAAATTCAAGGAATGTCAACAGAAGGAGTCAAACCAGCATCGATTAGCTATCATTTTGTTTTTCTTAAGAATTCAGAAGAATTATAAATATAACATTTCAAACAAGGCTTTTATCTACATTGGATATTGCACACAACATAAATGAACTGTGAAAGATAAGTGGGTTTTAGTAATTATTATTTGAATTCTTTAACTGTGATATCTAACTGATAATCTGTAACCCACACTTTAAATATTTACCAAATGTGTTTGAAAAGTTCTACACTTTTTTCTGCCAAAACCACTGCTGAATTTCAAATACATGACAAGATCAGTTTATTGGAACAAGTTGCCTAAGGAGGTAGTAGAGTTGCCATCCCTGGAGATATTCAAGAAGTGCCTGGATGAGGCACTAGTGATATGATTTATTGTTTTAGGGGTTATTATGTGGTGCTGGGTTGGACCGGATAATCTTGAAGGTGTCTTCCAGCCATAACGATTCTGTGATTCTGTAAAAAAGACAGCAAGCAAAATATTTCTGCTCTACCTCCTAAGAATTAATTTATTCTACCACTCTACTTAGTAAGATGATTTTATTAGATTTTTGAAAGTAATTTCCTGCATGAGAGAGGGTTTAAGCTACAAACTGAAATTTTCTATCCAAAGACTTGATAAAAATACAAAATAATGTTTCTGGTATGTTTGCAGAGGTCTTTAAGGCAGTACACAATAATCCTAATTCACAAATTGAGAATTAAAAATCTACACTTGCGTTTCAGAGGCATAAGCACACTGTCCTGTACATGGTATACATTAACCAAAGAGATGAATTTTAGGAATGGATGACAGTGGAGGAATCTCATCCAGATTAATGTGCATTGCTATCATGAATGAAGAGATTTTTCCATATTTTTAAGTAAGAATAACTTTTCTTTGAGTAAGAAAACTGCCAGGAAGCACAGGGTACATCAAGAGTAAGAAACTGTGACATTTCCTCAGCTCCCTGCACAGTTTAATTACTTTCCAATAGTTTCAAAAGACAGTTACAATGGGTTTACAAACCTTCTTTCTATAAACTGGAAAGTGCCTCACTACCTCAAAATTATACAGCTCCTAGAAGTCTTAGTAAAGGAGATGTTACAGCGCAGTGGCCTAAGGGTACTGACACGGCAGTGTTTGTAAGGAGATGTAATAATCCTTAACCTGCTACAGTTAGGAAAAAAAAAAGAACAAATGTTCAGATGCACCAACTTTTTTAAAAAAATCTCTGTTATGGTTTTCTTGGCTATTTTTTCCCAAATGCATTATCTGACTTCATGAAAAGTGCTTCATCTCCTACCATCATTTTTGTGCTAGTAGCATACTTCATAATTCTTGCTTTACAAGGAAAATTCTGGTTTTCTGCAACTAAACAAAGCAGGTGTTGTTTCAAGTTTCTAACTGAAGTCCATACCCTTATAAATCTCATCCCTCTCTGTATACCCTGGTTAGGGTGCCTTTGGCATTGCAATACAAGAAGCAGTCCAGCCATACAGAGCTGTGACGGTACTGCAGATCCCCTTCAAGACAGCTTACATTGCTTCATATGATTTTAGTAAATAATGAGACCTTATAAAATGGATTGATTTTGTAACAATGTCTGTGGAACATTTTTCTCAGTTGACTAAGTTTTCAAATAAATTTGAGTGTGTTTAACCTTCACTGAGTTCTTAGACTTCCGTGGGTTCCTCAGTTAACATTACAAACATTAGCTGGTCATTAGCAAATTTTAGATAAACTGTGAAGATGAAACTGTGAAGATGAAAATGTATGTGTGGAATCTGAAAAAACATGTATTTTCACTAGCCTCCTTTCATTTAGCTTTCATTAGACCTCTAGTCTACCAGCACTTCCAAATCTCTTGTATTTTAAGACCTGCAAAATCTGGCAGAAATATTTTTGACATATTGCATGTCACCCTAGAGACTGAAATATGCAGAACTTGGGATTTACTAGGCGTGTTAAAAACCAGCATTCTCAAAAACCTCCAGTACTCAAATATTTATGGGTTTCCCTCATTTAGAATATGAAAATCATTTTAAAGCAGCTTCCTCAATAATCTGCAGCACCTGATGTATTACTGAAATTTAGAAGAAAAATGTTTAAAAAATTAAAATTAAAGTTGAACAGCGTGCTGCAGTGGCAAAGAAAGCCAACAGGATGCTGGGTTGCATCAACAAGGGCATTGCCAGCAGAGATAAAGAAGCATTATCCCACTCCACTCAGTGCTTGTCTGGACACACCAGGAATACTGTGTTCAGTTCTGGTCCCTGCTATGCAAACAAGATGTCGATGGGCTGGAGAGGGTGCAGAGAACAGTCACGAAGATGATCAAAGGACTGGGAAGCCTGCTGTATGAGAAAAGCCTGAGAGAACTGCATTTGTTCAGCCTTGAGAAAAGAAGGCTTAAAGGAGACCTCATCACCACGTTCCAGTACTTAAAGGGTGGCTACAAAGCAGACGGAGAATCCCTTTTTAAAAAGAGTCACATTGAAAAAATGAGAGGTAATGTGTACATGTTACTCCTGGGGACGTTCTGATTGGATGTGAGAGGGAAATTTTTCACAATGAAAACAATTAGCCATTGGAATAAAGACTTGAAATATCACTCTTTCAGCAAAAATGAGTGTATCATTGTGTCACTTTCTGAACAATATTAAAGTTTCTCATCAAGCTGTGTCTTTATTACAAAGCCTTTCCTCAGACAGAACTAATTAAGTTCAGAGACTAGGTTTTGATCATTCTGAAAGTAGTGGTTTTGCCTCAAACAAAGTACTAAAGCAGAATGAAATGAGAACATGAGGGTTTGACATTATCCCATTTTTTTTCCCTAATGAAGAAAAAGGTGGTCTCTCCAGTTTTAAAAATTGGGAGAGGAAAAACTAAGAGATGCTAAGAAATTTTCAGGACCTTCAACCTTCATTGAGGTTCTGAAAAGCTCAGATATTTTTGTTTCTTCAACAATTCTGTCCATTACTACTGCAGAGCAAGTACAATCTGCAGAGTATTCAATCTATTTGCATGTGCTATGCAAAGAAAAGTGGTAGGGGACACAAGCCTTGCGAAAAGACATCTAGAACTGACTGAGGAATGCAAGACTATTTCATATGAGAAGAACAATCTTGGACAATTTCTGGAGTTCAAGATTAATTGTGTTTCAACACTTTCTCTATAAGAAAGTCCTGCTAGCCAGCCAAAAATCATAAGCAATTTAGAGAAGACCATTGTTACAGTGCTCTCTGTGAACCTCTAGCTAATGTCCTCTGGCATGAAGTAGTGTGCTTCTTTACTTCTACAGAGTTTTGGGGGATCATCTTTCTTGGTTTCTGACTACTAACTGCAGTGGAGACCTTTAAAGTTGGTCTTGCCTTGCTCTTCTGAAAAGGGTAGGGTAGGGTAGAACTTTCATGCTAATAAATATGTTTCAGAAATACCACTGATTTCACATTCACTCCGAAATTGATGAAATGTATGCATTTTCTCTTCTGCTATGCATATAATCTCTGATAAATAAATGCTGGACAGCCTCATGATTATTAATTTTTCTTCAACATCTTTTTAGTTTTTTTATTCTTTGCTAACATTCTGTCTTGCAAACACCCAAGCTTAGTCACTGCATTTGCTGCTAATGTGAACATTCAAATATATGATCAGTACCTTCATTTATGCATGCATACAGAGCACAGACTTCATGTCCACAAATAGTAATAATGCAAATCATAGAGTCATTGACTCATTTAGGTTGGAAAAGACTTAAAAGTTCATTCAGTCCAGCCATAAAACTAACACTGCCAAGTCCACCATTAAACCATGTCCCTAAGCACCAGCTTTTTAATACCTCCAGGGATGGTGACTCCACCAGTCCCTTGGGCAGCCTGTGCCAGCGCGTGACAACCCTTTCAGTGAAGAAATTATTCCCAATATTCAATCTAAACGTCCCCTGGCACAACTTGAGGCCATTCCCTCTTGTTCTATCACCTACTACTTGGGAGAAGAGACCAACACCTACCTCACTACAACCTCCAAGATAGTTGTATAGAGAGTGATAAGGTGTTCCCTCAGCCTCCTTTTCTCCAGACTAAACAACCCCAGTTCCCCCAGCCACTCCCCATAAGACCTGTGCTCCAGACCCTTAACCAGCTTCATTACCCTTCTCTGGACATGCTCCAGCACCTTCTTGTAGTGAGAGGCCCAGAACTGAACCTGGGATTCGATGTGCAACCTCATCAGTGCTGAGTATAAGGGAACAATCACTCGCCTGGTCCTGCTGGCCACACTATTTCTGATACAAGCCAGGATGTTATGTGGGAAGAGATATAGCTTTTCAAACAGGTCTGCAATTTTTATCTTGCCTGAATATCTGTGTAGGACTGGTAAATACATATGGAAACCAAGTATGCAAGCAGTGTGCACTTTGTTTTCATATGCAAAATCTGTAACATCTTTAAGGATAAATTCAATGGGTTATATCTCATGAAGAAATGGAAGACATTATAAAGAGGACAGATACATATGTACATTTACATTACTACATATTATATATGCATATATATGTATATAAGACATCAACCATTGTTCTATTTTTCTCCTTATTAATGTGAATAAAAAATAAAATTGAAAATACTCTCTTTTTTGATGGGGTATTTTTTGCGTTTTTGCGTTTTTTTTCTTTTTGGGGAATAGTTCTTCCTATAGTTTATACAATGCATGTTTTTTTTTTTCTTTCCTTGACTTGAATTTACTTTGGTAAGTCGTATGTTTAATGGAAATTGTAAAGAAGAAAATTACCTTTTCAACCTGTTAATTAAGTATCAGACAGGAATCTTCTTCCCTAGTGTCAGAGAACCACAGTACAGAGGCTCCACCTGATCAGTGAGCAGAGACACAGCATTTGGTAAAGCTGCCTATTTTAAACTGAGATGAAATTCAGTTTAATACTATGTTGTCTCTACAAGCAACACTTAGACAAGTAGTTTTGAAATGTGTGTCTAATGCAAGGACTGTAGCCTTCCATATTTGCCTATTATTATCCCACAGTTTTCCCCTGGAAGAGAAATCGGTCTTTTCAAGAAGTCTGAATGACAAAAATTAATTGCTTGGTAAACCAAACTCTCTATCCAGATTATATTTTTTCAGCACAGCCTTGGACATTAAGAATTTAAGGGGAGATGTCCAAAAACCCTCAAAGCTGCCCTGACTCTTCCTTCAAAGCAATAAGTGAGATTCTATCATTTACTTCATCTGGACTTATAAGTGGTTTTGCTGATCATGAGCTTGCTCAGAATAACATGGATTAGCTTGTAGCCCACAGAGCTGCTTGGATTGAGGTTTCTTCAGCTCTGTGTGGAGGAACTACTCAGCCATTTTTAATACAAACAAAAATATCCAAATCTTTGTGGCACGCAGGAAAACGTTTCTGTGCATGTTCTCATAACTAGCATGGAACAGAAGATAATACGGAGAGAGGAGATCCCACAAGATTGATGTTAAAGCTCTTATATGTGTCTACATGTTCTTAAAAAAGATTATATGAGAATGTTTCCTTCTCTTTTAGGAAGTTGTAAGAATAAAATAATTTTGGGGGATCATATTTTATCTATATTACACTGTAATCTGCTTACACAAATGGAATGCTTGATGTAAAAGACAGCAACCTTGAAAAAAACCCCACAGATAAATCTCATTTTTTTATCCCAGAAAACTTATTTTCTTCCAGAATGAAAGAAAATTAACAAAACAAAGGGAAAAAGTCAAATTAAAGCCCTTTCATATCATCTGGCTGCATTGCTGCATTCTAATTCTGCAAGGAGAAATAGTGCTCTTTTTATTAGCTGGCACTGCAAGAATTTAAGTGTCCCAGCAGTCAACATTTCCCACTGTGGCAAAAACAATTTTGTAATTGTCCTGTGAATTAGGGAAGTGAACTCTCAGAGGATTCTCGCATCGGGTATTTTCTTGGGCGATGGTGTGGAAATAATAGATTTAATGAGAACAGTGTAACGATGTGGAATACAATTTCATTCTTGAGTAAATTTCACATCTTTTCCAACTAGAAAGTGGATTAACGTAAAGTGTCAAGCAGGGAACTAACCTGGGGATCCTGCTGCTAAACACAGAATGGCCGGATTTACATTAGAGCAGACTTTGATACAACAGAGAAAAAATAAACAGGAAAACATGCATTGGTAAGAGGCAGAAACAACAGCATTTTTAACACTGTGGGATTCATTCATGTTACTCCCCCTCTAACGATGATGGAAATTGCTTGATAGAATTCGAGACCCCTAACTGAAAAATGGTAACTCAACTTGTGCAATAATAAATTAGGAATTATGCTTTTATAAATCCCCTACCCCAGGAGCAACTCTACTCCAATTTGCAGCAGTGTCTGGGTGAGCAGGGTGTGCTGAAAGGTGAAAGATTAAGAATCATTGAGTGCCCTCTGCTGTTACCTCAGTCAACACGGGGATAATATTTCCACTCTAGCTATATATGTGCATTAGTCATTGCAGCAAAGTGCCAAAGGCTCAGCAATAAATCTTCACAGGGAAATTCAGGAATGGGGCTATCCGAACTAGGCACAGCTCTGCTCTCTGGCTGCTCTTCCCTGAAGAGATAATCCTCTCCTTCTTGAAAGCTGTAAATGGTGGAGTGGATGCCCCCACTGCAGCTGATCCCAGAACTCTGCTGCTTTCCCTCTCCAGCTGCCAAGTTTCCTGCCTTCCCAACAACCCCTCTGGCACTATCCCCACATCAGGGATTACGAACAAAACTGGTTTCCCAAGCAGTTTATGCAATCCATATTAACCCTTATTGGCCCATGCAAACAAGAGGGGGAGGAAAAGGAAAGACCTGTTGTACTGCATTGTCCCGTGGCTGAACACTCTGGACATGGAAGGAATCCCCTCTGCCAGGCATTGTACAGAAACACCAGTTTCTCAAGTGTTGGCCTCTTCTTTGTATAACTTTGTGACTTTACAGCACATGAATATCCAGGGAAGTAATCAGAACAGGGACTAGAAATACAAGGAGGAAGCTTGTGAACATCTTGATCCTCCAGGGTGGGCATCCATTTCATATGTGATTGCTAGCAGGATAAGAGTCCTCTACCTGGCAGATAGGATCTCAGACCCTGAATGAGGATGGAGGTATGGGTCTACATAATTATGTAAATTAGCATCTTCTGAGTCAACATTTGGGTCATGTTGATTTGAATAAGGTACAAGACCCAGAAACATAGCTCTAATTTCATCCTATGTTCATATGAGTACAAATGCACTGATTGTACAAATAAGGCTCTACTCTGTGTCCTTGAGACATATACACAATATGGGAAATATTACACAAGATTTTGGAAATATACAAAATAACCACATTTTTTTCCAAGATTTCAGAAGAAATCTTGTCTTGACTAACACTAGAAATTGGCACGTGCTAACTTTGTCTTGGTTGTAATGCTCACAACCTATCATCCATGTCAGCCTGATTATATTTCTTTGGAGGAGTACTAATAAAAGCTCAACATCTTTTATTCAGTGTACTTTCTTTAGACTACTAGTTATATAGCTGATTCTCTTTTACAGCAAGGAAAATGATACTTAGGATGTAGACCTTGTCATACTAGATACAGTAGGAAAGTTTCAGTAAGCAACTCCACACAGTTTTGCTGAGGATGCTAAAGTCTCTCAGGACTGTAAATCTTGAACAAAAAGTCAAACAGTGACATGAAGAATTGTTCCTTCTCTGGAGACCTTAAAGTTAAATGTTCTAAGACAGATTTTCAAACTTCCTGTCCTGCATGACAAGAACACTCTGAAGTTAGTTGAATAAAAGAATAACTCTGTCTTTGCATGCGCTGAATAAATTTATTGGTCTTTCAAATATGAAAGACTGATTTATAGGTAGATACAAAGAATTTTTAAATGATGGCTACTTCTTGAGTCCTTCATATAAGCATATTCAGTGAATCAAGTCTAGAAAAGGCAGAGTAACCAACAGAGAGGGAGTCAGACTGCATTAACAATTTATTATTATATATTAAAAATTATCATTAACAATCACCAAACCACAAGGACGTTACTCTTGATTCAAGAGAGGAGGTAATGCACAGACCCTCCCTTGAATCATTGTCAGAGCAAATGCTGTGACAGTCAGTGCTGCTTGAAAGCTTTAACAATCTATAATCAAAGCCTAATAGAAGAACACCGCTTATTCTCCAGATATTTCTTTCTGTTGATTACTGCTGTCAGTCGGAGTACATACTGATGTGACTGCTTAGACAACTGACCCCACAGCCCATGTAGCTGTTCAAGTCAAACATGACAAATCAGTGGTATATGCAGAAGAATCAAAGGCACTTAACCCTAAGAAACTGCTGAGATTTGTATCAGGAAACCCTTAGATCCTGAAACAGCAGCTCAAACACTTCTAGTAAACAATAAAATACTAAAGCTGTTAGCAACAGGATCACCATTCTCTTTCCCAGCTTTCTGGCTGCTGGTGGCATTACTCATCCATCATGCCTGACTGATACTTATCGTTCAAATAACCAACAAAATGAGAAACACTGATATGTAGAAAAGCAAGCTAATGATCATGAAGTGGGTCACAACAGCTGAACTTACCTTGGAAGCAAATTTCTCTTTGTATCCAGTGTGCTAAGGCTAGCACAACCTGAAATCAGAACTGGAATGTCCTGAAAGTAGATAGGAATATCAGAACATCTTCTGGTAAGATATCCATCTTATGAACCTATAGCTACCAATGGCTTAGACTTACGCTTTGGGATAATTCCCCTTTCCTGGAAAATCTTTGAAACAAACAGAGAAAACAAACCCACAAACAATATTGGTTGGGTTTTTAAAGTGTCTTAAAGGGCACTTACTAGTTCTTGTAAAAAAAAATAAAAATGCACAAGTGCTATGACTTTTATGGATCATTTTCATCAAAGTTACTTCTAGTAATTAATACACAGACTAAACATGTCACATAGTCAGAACCCTACACCTATGCTATGCACTCACTGTTCAGTTTTATGGTTCTTGTGTATAATCAGCCTCAGTCTGATTCTGTTTACAGTGGTGCAAATCAATAAACATTCCCAAGCTTCTAAACATCCCTGGGACTGTTGCATTATTATTCTTCCAGTTTTCCTCCAAACTGGCCTGTAGTCAGATGCTTGCAAGATGTTTTGACAGTGACTGGACACAGAGCTGGACTCTCTTCGGAGTCAGTGGAGAGAAAAGCATTTCAAGGGGATGATTTTTTTAATTTTTAAGTCAACTTTTAAATCAGGTCAGTTTAGCTGGCTGCCAAGAGATATCTCTTTCTAAAAAAAGAGTCAAGGTGACTAGGTAATATGTAGACCTCCACACAGCAAATCCCCAAAAATGAGATGAGTAGCTATTTTGATAAGCTACACCTAACATGTAGACCAAGGTTGCCTTTGTTTCACAGTCATCTACCTCTCTGATGATTCCCATTTTATGGCTATTCAGCTATTCATCTGTAAGTTCTCTGGGTCATGGAAAAATGTGGCTGCGGAGTGTCTGAGAGTGGGATCCTGTTACAGCATTTAGACACGGCACTGCAATGACACAAGGAGTACTAGTAAGTCATTTGAGTAACAGTGATGTAAAACCAGGTGGACTTTAAAAACAGTCTGTCGGATCATAATGCAAGCACAGTAAGAGATAGTTTCATTCATTCAGAATTACATTAGTTCCTCTACTTTTAGCACTAAAACATAACCACTTTCCTCCCAATTCATGTTTTTCACCAAAAAATTAAGGTTCTCCATCTATAATAATCCAATAGTATCAGCAGCTAGCACTTGCATAACACTTTTCATGTATAAATCATTTTGCAGATGTTACTAAGTTAGCTAGTATTCTCCTGAGAATGAGGTAGAGGAGGTAGGACTGCCAACACTCAGAAGGTGCTCAGGTAAAAAAATTGAAGTTAGATTAAATTTTCTGCTTTCAGATCTAAGCAGTTCCTAAATAAAAACATTCCAGTTTATGTCACAGACGGTTTGAATATTTCTGAAAATTGAATAAGAAATTGTAAAAATGAAGACTTCTGAATTATGAGATTCTTTATCATATTAAATGCATACGTTTTCTATTCCCTACTCATCATCTTTATTCTCCCAAGATGTCTTGGCACAAGCTGTACCAATCCTTTAATGACAAATATGCCTAGCAAATTCAACAAGACTTTTCAAACATGTGAAACACAGGAAAGATCAGGACAGAATCCCAAGGTCATTAGAAACCCTCTCAGCTTGGTACCTGACTTCAGTGAAAGATTTCTCTTGCATAAAATATGGATTGGAAGCCTTGTTCTGTTGTGGGTAATATTTTGTTATCTATTTTCTGCCAGTGTAAAATAACGCAGATGAACTCCTGATTCCCTACAGTGAGCTTTTAAGATTTGGATTTCACCCTGGCATCATGTTCCTGTGTTTCAAATAAAGAATATTTAAGCTAAATTTTCTTTTAATATAACCAGTTTGTAAAAAGCTTATCTGGGAAGCTAGTACATAGATGGTGGTACTGCCTTATCTATAAGTAATGTTTTAACACCTAATGAAATCCACAGCATCAATGAAGTGTAAAAAATTTCTGACAGCAGTAAATGGTATTCATATTAATTTCTATGAGAATTAGAGACACATTTTCTCAAAACATGACCTTTATATTTTTTCCTTTCACGGTTGAAAGATGCTAGAACGTCATCTTAAATATTCCTTTATTTGCCTTATGGTTCTACTAAATCCTTTTAAGGAAATTAAACAGCCTACACACTGACTCATGACCAGCTTTTTCCATTTATTTTCTGAGATGCTTAATGGTGTTAAATAAAGAACATTGTTCCTTCTCTCAACACAATTTTCCATATGTAAAAAAACCTTTATTTTATAGGAGATGCTTCTTATGGAATAAATCTCACCCAATCCAAGTTAAAAAAAATCCCTGAAGCTTAAACTCTATGCAGTAATAAGATAAGATTTCAATAGAGTTTACAAATCTTGCATGCACTCAACAGGAAAATTTATTAAAGATTGATTTGGATAAATTCTGACATGTACTCTTTTTTTGTTAGTGACAGTTTGGTAGAAAGGCAAGAGATTCAGAAAGAAAAGGGTATATCCATGAAGAGGGATCTTTTTTTGTTGCCATTATGAAGTATCTGCTAAAAATCTAAAACATCATCATCATTAAGAATTCAGGGGCTGAAGAAATGCATCATTATTAGCTTTTGTCTTTTTTTTCTTTTTTCTTTTTAATATATATGAAATTTTAGAGATATAGTTGAAAACATTTTCAAAATTGCGTTTAACATTTCCTATTTACCAAATTTAATTTCTGATAAATGATACTGCCATTTTTGATTTTCAATAATTTAATTTATTTCTCACAGATTTTAGGGAAAGTGAACATCTTAGATATTTTAGAAAACTTCACAAAAACCAAAATGTTCTTGAAACTCTTTTCTCAGAACAAGTGTTCTGTTTCTAAGAGAAAAACAAACTTTACTATCTTGAAAACAACTGAATATTTTCCTGTATAAAAATAATAATACTCTTGTCAGCCACAGCATTAGACTCAAAAGTATTATTAAAAACCATCTTGTCCACTTCCACAGAGGGAACTACTATTTGCAGTTCATTGATTTTGTGTAAACAATTTTGGACTACTTTTAACAAGACAATTCATAAAGTATTTTCTGTGTTTCATAAAACAACCATTGGAAAAGAAACCACTCACTTGGCAGTCAGAAACCTAAAAGTTTCTCCTAGACAGGAAATTTTTCTTTGTTTTACAATGCTCAAGATCTTTTTCAGGAAAGACATAAATGTGTTTATGTGTCTCTTACTGGTATTGAAATATTATTTTGGCACAAGGAGTCAAAAACCTTCCCACACCCCACTGGCTTCATTGTAGTTGTATAGCTTGTTCCAGCTCTGTAGACCATGACGGCATCTTCTGGATATTTGTAGGGATTTATCCAGCCACACTTATTTTCAGTCATATGCTAAGGATCTAGGCCAATTCAATCATTTTTACATGGTGTTAACAGAACCTAAGAAATAATTTTCACCTAATATGAGTTGCATCTCCCTTTGTCTTACACCCCACACAGATGCACATACACAACACCATACTCTGTTTGGTCTGCTGATCAGCCAGCGTTCCTGACAGTCAAAGAAATAATTGTGACATGCTGGATCAAGCCTCTGCCTTCTCCAGACAAGGATTTACATGAAGGTAATACGAAAGAAAACATACATGTATCACTTGCAGATGCTTTCTTGTTTCACATGCTGTGAGCACAGAACAGAAGGAAGGAATGTCAGGTGTAAACTAGCAGGCATTAACCTCAGGGTGCTGCAGTGTTTCCCCGGGCAAAGATGTCATATTTTTGCATACAAAGAACTGCAAAACAGAAAGGTGCTTTTGTAGAGCATAGGTCCACCAGCCTTCAACAATGTATAATATATACATAATATAAAATATGAACTGTTTCCCAAGTTGCATTTTCATGCATGGAATCAGTTTTCAGGGATCAGCTGGTACCCCAGTGTTGTACTCCCATGTCTCTAAAAGTAAATGCGTCAGAAGGTCAAAGTTCAGCATGAGTTATGGCATTTAAGTTATAAATGAGTCATAAGGAGGAAAATAAAGTCAGTTCTTTATTTATAATTATGATGTAGTTGGTTGCGGGGGAATCAAAGATGGACTCTGCACGGTTCAATATGAATCAGGCAAAAGACGTTTTATTTACTTAACTATCCCTTATACACATTCGTACCATGGGCCTATTACACGCTCTCTGCTTGGTTAAAGTTCCTCTTATGTGGGGCAGTCATGCGTACTAGCAACACTCCCTTTGGTTCAATTAGCAACACTCCCATTGGTCCATTTACTTCCTGGTAATGCACCTTACACGTCATCCAGAAGCAGTGCCACCTCACTTCCTGGTGTCCCTTCCTGCATCCCTTCCTGCGTCTGACTTGGAAACAATCAATGTTCTTCCTGTTTCCTGCTCCTCAAAATGACCTTTGGTATGTGGCTGTGTGTTTAATCAAAAGGCTATCAAATGGCTGGTTCACTACATGCCCATTGTCCTCTAAATATACCCCAACAGTTGGTTATCAGGGCAGTGCAGGCATGCACACCCATGCACCTCAGTCATAAAGGGTGGTTGAGGGCTTGTTATCTAAAGGGATGAGTCAATGGACTGGCTTGAGGCAAAGGACCATCTTGAAACTTGATGATTGACTGGACCATCACAACTAAGTACCTGAATGACTGTTATGGACAGGAATTTCAGACAGTTCTAGAGATTCTTTCAGGTAGCTCCTGCTGTGTCCAGCCCACACTGTATGCTTGAAGGTTGTGTTCTCCTGGGTGGAGAGCCTGTCCCTCCAGACACACCCTTCAGTGGTTCCTGCTTCAGGAGAAATCAAGTTGGGCACAAATAATACACCTGTAAACAGTCAGTATAAACTGTTCCTGCAGAAATGATGTACTGGCTCTGGCTAATATGGAGTTAACTTCTACGTAAGACAGTCTTTTTTATGTATTTAAGATATTAAATACATACAAAATTAAGATATTAAATATATAAATCTCCCAATCCAGCTAAAAATGTCACTGTGAGTAGCTGTGCCATCTGATCAGTTACCAACTGTCCTGAATTTTCAAGAGGTTTGATTTCCCATGCGAGTGTTACCCTGTGCCAAGATCTGAATAAATGAGATTTTCTCTCTAACAAACACTCTGCCATGATTTTCTCTGAAACAAAAGGCAATTCACATCAAAATTCCCGTCACTCCCAGAAGAACCCTCCCTCTGTGTTTTATACTAGGTCTCATAGTCATGTCCTTTTAAATTTATAATTAATGGTTGTCTTCTTCTGGAGTGATTAAACCCAGACTACCCAGAACTCTCAAATATAAGGGGACAGGAGGCTCAGAACCTGGGACTGCAACAGTCCACCCAACCTAGTAAAAGAAGAAATATTTAAGTTGGGAAAAATGTGACTGTGGTGAGGCAGGTCTGAGATCAAACCACGATGTCATAGTTTAACACTCAGCTGGCAATTAAATGAATGACAGATGCTCTCTATTAACCCTCTCCCTTCCCAGAAAGGGAAATGAAAGGGAACAAGGGAGAGACTTATGGCCAGTAACACTCACATCACCCCTTTAATGAAACAGTAACAATGAAAAAAATAGTAATGAAATAGATAAAGATATATGCAAACCCAATATCATGCTCCCCCCCAGTAACACTCACATCACCCCCAAGGCTGCAAGACAGCCCTGGGAAAGTCCTGGGCTGGGCTCCTGGAGTCAGCGGCAGACAGGAGCTGGAGGCAGGAACACACGGAGTCAGGAAAACAGGGACCAGGATCAAAGGCAGACAAACAGACAGAGTCTTCCCAGGATGTCAGCCACAGACGAAGAGACCTTGACCCTCATGATCCTTCAGATTTATACAGAGTATGACACGTATAGGATGGAATACTTAATTTGGTGAATTTTGGTTACCTGTCCAATCTGCTTCTTCCTGTAGGAGGATCACAGGTGTGCTCCTTTTCCTTCCTTCTGTTTCCAGTGCACAAGAGGTTTAGCAGAACCAAGCAGTGGCCTTGGTTCTGCATACCATTCTCCAGTTATAACTACAAACATTGAGCATTATCAGTCCTAGAAGCAGACACTGACTGACACTTACCTGCTGGTAATTTCAGCAAGTGCAGTTACTTAGAAGAGATTTAAATGAAAAGTAAAATTACTAAAAGAAAATTGGTTCTGTTCTGGCTCAAACCAAGATGAAGGATGACAAGCCAACAGGCCCAACCTGAGTCAGAATCAAGGAGCCACCTGCAAAATATCTCAGAGACAATCAGAGAATACTGAGCTTAAAAGTGCTCCCAGAAGAACTAGGACAGGTCTCCACTGAGATTCCTCGCTGCTTATCAGCACAAGGGCTAAAAGCCTAATGCCAAAGCTGGCCCTAAGCCCATAAAACCAAACCCCACACAACCAAACCCCACTGAGATGGCATATCCTCAGGGCCCTGACAACAACAATATATCCCAAAAGGCAAATGAAAAGTTGTGGATGAGATAATTATTCTAGCAAAGGTGTTTGGAAACTTCTGCTTATATCATAAATATTTCCTGATTAAGATAATTCATAAGTATTTTATCTTATTTTCTTCCTCATTTACTTTCAAGCCATTACCAACAGCAAAATAAATAATGATATCAATTATTCCTTGTGAAGCACATTCATTTACCAAGAATAATTCTTGCCACCTTTTATGTCTGATAATTTATTATCAAATCTCTTAGCAATTACAATTTTTTGTGTCATTCAGATGTTTGGAGGTTTGCTGTGAAGATGGAAAATAATAGGTGACCTGCCATTTGAGACAAGTCACTCCAGAGAGATGAGTCTGTATTACCAGTCCCACTTGCAGAAGTAACAAAAGAAACATCTATGTTTTTTCTGTCAAGTGTTTTTTCCTTTGTCCTGCTTGTATAACCTCTACAAAAGCTAATGGGAGTTTTTTATAAAATTAATAGCAGACTCTTCTCCCAAAATCCTGTAATTTAAACTAATTTGTTCTCTAACTAATCACTGGTGACAAAGATCCTGCAATATAAATATAGCTACTATTTTATTTTGCCTGAATGTCTAGGCAGATTTTACCGATTTTTCACAAGAAAAAAAAAGAAAAAAACAAAACCAAAAAACTCCCCACCTAAATAAGGTACTGAAAAAAACCACCAACTCTTAGGACAAATGTCATATGAAAACACTGTAAATGCTTCACGTATTTTATCCAGTAAAATATGGTTGCATATTGCTTTCATGACAGGCTCTAAGAATAGGAGTTGCTTCATATGGTTCCATACCTGTGAGTGTTTTGTTTAAATGGTACTTGAAATACTTGCTTCTTAAAAAATAGTTTTTAGTGTGAATATTCTTTATGTGCTGAATGTAAAAGCATTACACTAGACATAGGTGTGTAAAAACCATTATTTCAGATTTATGGGCTATAACACCTTATAATATATAACTCTGTAGGCTAATTTCCCCCTCACCCACCCACCCTGGAGGGAAGGCATGCCATCCAGGGAACTTGACAGGCTTGAGAGAGGGCCTGTGACAACCTCATTGAAGTTCAACAAGGTCTCGCATATGGACCAGGGCAATCCCAAGCACAAATACAACCTGGGTGAAGAATGGATTGAGAGCAGCCATCAAGAGTAGGACTTGGAGGTGTTGGTTGATGAAAGACTCAACATGAACTGGCAATGTGTGCTTGCAGTTCAGAAAGCCAACAGTATCCTGGGATTCATCAAAAGAAGCATGAGCAACAGATTGAGAGAGGTAATTCTTCCCTTCTGAGACCCCTTCCTCTTCATGAGACCCCACCTGAGGTACTGCATCCATTTCTGGAGTCACCAGCATAAGAAGGACATGGAGCTGTTGGAGCAAGTCCAGAGGAGGGCCACAAAGATGATCAGGGGGCTGGAGCACCTCTCCTATGAAGACAGGCTGAGAGAGTTGGGGTTGTTCATCTTGGAGAAGAGAAGGCTCCAGGGAGATCTTAGAGCAGCCTTCCAGTACCTGAAGGGAGCCTACAGGAAAGTTGGAGAGGGATTTTTTGCAAGAATATGTAGTGATAGGAGAAGGGGAAACGGTTTCAAACTGAAAAAGTGTAGATTTACATCAGATATTAGGAATAAGTTTTTTACTGTGGTGGTGGTGACACTCTGGAGCAGGTTGCACAGAGAAGTTCTGGTTGCCCCCTCCCTGGCAGTGTTCAAGGCCAGGGTGGATGGGGCTTTGAGCAGTCTGGTCTAGTGGGAAGTGTCCCTGCCCATGGCAGGAGGGTTGGAACTCTATGATCTTTAAGGTCCCTTCCAACCCAAACCATTCTATAATTCTATGAAAATATTTTTCCCCTCCAGTTCCACCTTTTTCTCTCTTCTCCACCCAAATCAAACAAAATCTGCTACCCAGAAAAGAAAGCAGCCATGAAAGCCCAGGTACACTCAGATTTTTTGTGTATCTGTGGTTGTCTTTCCCAAATTCTGCACACAGTTCAGCACATGCAAAAGAAACCATACTTCCAGAAGTTTTCTGAACACCTGTAAACGTGAACTCAGTTGTGATTATAGACGAATGAAGATGATATCCCATACTGACTCTTAGTTTCTTCTTCATTTGAAAAACTGTGATAAATCCTTCCTCTTCCTCACTCTTTGTTTATAGCATAATTTCCCTTCTAGGTTGGAAAGGGAAGAAATGACAGTGCTCATCAGACTCTGTGACTGTGATCTGCAACATGAATAAGTATGTATCTCAACACTTCCTATATTGATTGAAACACAGACACTTCCCTTCTTTTAATATTGTCAAAATGTACAGTCTGTTTCCACTTAAAATAGAAATCAGCAGTAATCCCCATGCTCAGTGATTTTCCAAAATGCCCCTTTCCAATAAGCCATTCATCAGACGGAAAGAATCAGAAAAGTCTGAGAAACAAAATATCTGTCCTTTGCCATCTCCACACATCTTTGCCTTACCTTACTCAGGGAACCAATAAATAAGCAATTTCAGAAATTATTTCCAAAACCCAGAACTGCTAGAGAGCAAAAATGCAGCACCCAGAGGGTCAGAACATTCCCTGTCCATCTCGCTTTCTTTGATGTTATGCAATAAATACCATCCTATAGCACAACATAAAACCTGAAGAAATGCTGAGACTAAAATCCACTACACTAGATCATTTATGCCCCATCCTCCAACTTGGGTGCTAACTGCAGGGGTGGAATGAATATTAGGAATAACAGTCTAAATGTCTTTGATTTCTCACCAACATCTAGGTCTAGTGAAGACTTAGAAGTCTCCCTACATGGGGACAGATGAAGAGGATCATACAACTTCAGAGGTGAGGACAGCCTGCGTTTGGACAGCAACACAATCCTTACACAGCCACAAAAAGTGAATTTCTCTGTACCCACAAGTGAAATTCTTTGTTTAGCTGGGCTTGCTTGTTTTTATGCATTACTACGGCATCTGTGGACAATCACCGTCTTGTCTGTAAGCAAAACCTAGACTTTTGAAATGCTTTTAATAGCTTATTCAAAGCAATACTGAGAAGTCAATAGATTCCCCTGCTGCATTTCAGCTCTGTCAAACTGGCACAGAGGATTGCATTCAAAGTTGCTTAGTACAAGGAGCAGCAGGCAGAGGACTGAATTAAAATGGTAGGTGGGAAGTAAAATAAGCAGAAACAACTGCAAAACAGAGAAAAAAACTAAAAGAAGAAACAAAAGAGAAAGAAAACAGTAAAAGGAGAAACAAAGGTAAAAAGTAAAAAAACCAAATACTGTTGAGATAAACAAGAATATAGCTGCTGTTTCTGTTACCTTATCTGCTGTTTTAAACCCTATATAAATTAATGGAATTTTAATTAAACATGGAGGAATACAGAGGAATACTCTGTGTTGCTCTGCTTCTCATGGTATCCCTGCATGGGGACAGCTTCAAAGGTGAGGACAGCCTGTGTTTGGACAGGCTTTTGGTCTCAATTGTTATCTAATTTGAATTTTTCCTGGAAAGAAAGAGGCCCCCTTTATTTTGGTTATACTGGCAAACTTTTTTGCATGCCAGTAAAAGATGGGCACTGATCAGAAAGCATATATGATATTGCAGAATGCAGCTGTCTATAATAAATAGTCTGTCAGTACAGTTCATAAATCATAAACCAGGCTACAAAACTGTGAGGTCAGCTAAGAGTTCATGAGATATAGACCTGAGAGATTTTGTATTTGCCTGTGGAGTGAAAATGTATAGGTCTGCATTTTTGCATGAGGAAGTTAATCCTTCCTTTCTACTCAGCACTGGTGAGACAGACTTGGAGCTCTGTGTTCAGTGCTGGGCTTCCCAGTACAAGAGAGACATAAATATACTGGAGTGGTAAAGGACCATGAAGATGATTTAGGGCTTGGAGCATCTGTCATATGGCTAAACAATGAAAGAGCTGGGACTGTTCAGCCTGAAGAAGAGATTGGTCAGGGGGATCTTATTAATGTGTAGAAATACCTGATGAGGGTATAGAGAAAATGGAGCCCAACTCTTCTTGGTGGTGCCCTGTGACAGGACAAGAGGCAAAGGGCACAAATTAAATTACAGAAAATTATATTTAAGCTTAAAAAAAATCCTTTTTTTTTCTTGTGAGGGTGGTCATGCAATGGAAGGGATTACCCAGAGAGGCTGTGAAGTTTCTATCCACAGAGACAGATATTATCTCTACAGATAATATCTCTATGTGGAAATATTCATAACCTAAGTAGACAGCCCTTAGCTACCTGCTTCACAGGACCTTGGCTTTGAGCACAGAGGTTGGACTAGATTATCTCAGAAGGTGCCTCCCTGCCTCAATCCTATTATGCGATTCTGTAACAAACCAAATGAAAACCACAAAAATCTCACAATAAAATTGTGAAATAGGCAATGCTGATTTTGTTGAGTCAGCCTTGCTGGAGCTGTGTTAGCTCTGAGACTCACACAAGTATTTTTTGAGCCTAATTTGTTTGCCTTTAACTGTACAAGTTGTCATGGAAAGAAACATTTCTTACAAAATCTGGGGATGATAGTCACACAACAGGAGCTTAGCTCAGTGTTGAAAAGAATCTATATGAAGCCTATAGTGTATTCAATGGGAGTTTTGACTGACAATACACATACTGAAAATTTAACAGAAGACTTGATACTTCGAAGTCTTGTATAGTAGTAATCACTCGGAACTGAAGAACTGGAGAGAATCTCTTCTTCCTGGAGACTTTCACATATAGACTTGGAAGGTAAGTTTAGTCTGAATTACATTCTTATATTATTAATTAATTTTTGCTTTCTAGGTTCTCTTCAGCCAAAATTCCCAAATCTTCTTTTTTTTTCTGAAGGAAAACTGTTAAGTAAGGTAAGATCTTAACTGAATTCTTAACCAAAATATAAGAGGTTTGAGCCAGATCTAGGAAAATTAAAAGAAAATCATCTGTGCTATCACTAGTGAGAATCAATCTCAATGTGGAGGTCAGGCATAGAAAGAGCTACATGACAGACTGAACTGAGCCCATTATGTGGAATTTATTAAAAATGAGTGTAGCTGGTTGAAAAGAGAGGAAGAAGGAAGTCAGTGGGGTCAGAAACAAGGAAGGAAACAGGGTAGGATATAGAGATCTCAGGAAGCTGAAAGTCTCAGATGCAAGCATGCATGTAGGTAGGAGTGTGCAGTGATAAAGGGTTAGGGATGAGGCCCCACTGGACCTGTTGTTTGTTAACAGAGAAGGACTTGTGGGTGATGTAATGGTTGGAGGCTGTCTCAGACATAGTGATCACAAAATGATAGAGTTTTCACTTCTTGGAGAAGAGGGGAATCAGCAGAACTCCCACCTTGGCCTTCTGGAGAGTAGACCTTGACTTGTTTAGGAGACTGGTTGAGAGTCCCTTTGGTGGGACTCCTGAAGGGCAAAGGAGTCCAGGAAATCTGGATGCTCTCTAAGAAGGAAATCTTAAAGGCACAGGAGGAGGCTGGCCACATGTGTTGAAAGATGAGCCATCAGAAGAGAAGATCGGCCTAACCGAACAGAGAGCTTTGGCTGGAACTCAGGAAAAAAAGAGCTTATGACCTTTGGAAGAAGGGCCAGACAACTCAGGAGGACTACAAGGATGTCATGAGGTTATGCAGGGAGAAAAACAGAAGGGCTAAAGCCCAACTAGAAATTAATCTGGCTATTGCCATAAAAGACAATAAAAATATTTCTATAAATACACTAGCAACAGAAGGAGGGCTAAGGAGAATCTCCATCCTTTACTGGATGCAGGGGGAAACAGTGACAAAGGATGAGGAAGAGGTTAAGGTACTTAATGCCTTCTTTGCCTCAGTCTTTAGCAATAAGACCAATTGTTCTCTGGGTACCCAGCCCCTGAGCTGCAAGGCAGGGATGGGGAGCAGAATAAAGCCCCCATAATCCAAGGGGAAATCATTGTGACACACTGTCACGTGCAGGACAACCAGGTGATCAAGTCCAGTCAGCATGGGCTTATGAAAAGCAGGTTAGCTTAACTAACCCGATCTCCTTCTATGACAAGGTGACCTGCTTAATGGTTAAGGAAAGGCTGTGGATGTTGTCTACCTAGACTTTAGTAAAGCCTTTGACACCATTTCCCACAGCATTCTCTTGGTTTGGACAGGTGAACGCTTGGCTGGGTAAAAACCTGGCTGGATGGCTGGGCCCAACGAGTTGTGGTGAACGGAGTTAAATCCAGCTGGTTGCTGGTCACAAGTGGTGTTCCAAAGGCTCAGTACTGGGGACAGTTCTCTTTAATATCTTTATCAATGACCTGGATGAGGGGATCAAGTGCACCCTCAGTAAATTTGCAAATGACACCAAGTTGAGTGGGAGTGTTGATCTGCTTGAGGGTAAAGGGATCTGCAGAAGAACCTGGACAGGCTGGATTGACAGGCAGAGGCCAAGTGTATGAGGTTCAACAAAGCCAATTCTTGGGTCCTGTGCTTGGATTACAACAACCCCATGTAACATTATAGGCCTGGGGAGTAGTGGTTGGAAAGCTGTTCAAAGGGAAAGAACCTGGTGGTATTGGTCAACAGCCAGCTGAATATGAGCCAGCATTGTGCCCAGGTGGCCAAGAAGACCAACAACATCCTGGTTTGTACCAGGAATAGTGTGGCCAACAGAACCAGGGAAGTGATTGTCCCCCTGTACTCAGCACTGGAGAGGCCATACCTCAAATCCTGTGTTCAGTTTAGGGCCCCTCACTACAAGAAGGACACTGAGGTGCTAGAGCATGTCCAGAAAAGGGCAATGAAGCTGGTGAAGGGTCTAGAGCACAATTTATGAGGAACAGCTGAGGGAACTGGGGTTATTTAGCCTGGAAAAAGGGAGGCTGAAGGGAAATCTTAGTCTCTATAGCTACCTGAAAGGAGGGGGTAGTGAGGTGGGGGTTGGTCTCTTCTCCCAAATAACAAGTGATAGGACAAGAGGAAATGGCCTCAAGTTATACCAAGGGAGGTTTAGATTGGATATTAAGAAAAAATTTTTCACTGAAAGGGTTGTCAAGCACTGGCACAGGTTGCCCAGGGAAGTGGTGGAGTCACCATCCCTGGAGGGATTTAAAAGCTGTGTAGAAGTGGTGCTTAGGGACATGGTTTACTGGTGGACTTGGCAGTGTTAGTTTTATGGTTGGACTGAACGAACTTTTAAGTCTTTTCCAACCTAAATTATTCTATGATTCAAAGATCATCTGGATCCAGAAGTGAAAAAGTTAATAAAAAAGTTTGCAAAAGATGAAAAAAGATAGTCCAGCTAAGGTGGAGGTAGAACCAAAGATCAGATGTGAATTTCTCATGCTCTCAAAAGCACAATTCCGTAGCGGATATAAAAATTTACAGTCTCCCGTCTTCTGGGACAGAACTAGCAGAATTGTCCTAAAGTTATTTGGTTACTGGAGAGATTATATGCCATCCTCCAGCCTACTATTGTACAACATATGTCTATAGAAAATAAAGCTATTCGGAAATTAAGGATATTAGGGATAGGTTCCATGGGGGAAAGGCAATCAATGTGCAGTGTGCCTAATTGGCTGTAAAATTATTTCACGACAACTAAGCAGGAGCATACCAGTCACAGCAGAAAATAGTTCAGAAAGATCACTTGTAAGGTTGAACAGGTCCAGGCATGGCAAGAACATACGAGATGCACAACTAAGCATACTGCTTGGAGTGTGCATATGTGTGTGTCTGTCTGCAAGTTTGCACAGGAGACATAGAAATGCTTATGCATGTTTTGCAAAGCCAATACAGTGCAGTAGCACATATACCACACATGAAGTCATTGCCGTTTCAGTTTTAAATTGGTGGAGAGGCAGATACCACTTACTGCTGCGGAAGCAGAAGGCTATTGTTTTGTATTGTTGCCTGCCAGCCTGACTGAAAAAAAATATCAAGGATTCAAGGCTGGGTTTGTGAGTTTGGAGGAGAGGCAGATTTGGTGGTGAGGTAACAATTCACAAAGACTGTTTCAGACATGTTTACCTGTCGGTTGCAGGTCTATATCAGATGCAGATGTTAAAACAAGATGAGCAGCGTTTGTGCTTCTGCAAGAGTAACAGAAGTAGGCAACGAATTAGGAAAATTCCAAAGGAACTTATTTGCTGAACCCAATTGATCTATTCCAAATAATGCCTCTATGACAAGATGCATGTATAAATATAAGTATTTATAGTGTGGAGCAACAATGATTTTTTGACTGATTTGTTTTCTTCCCTCACAGACAGGAGCTTTCTTGCTTGTGCACCAGTCATTGCATACTCCAGGTTTTTCTCCCATTCTCCCATCCTCCCATAGATATGGGCTTATTTCTGATCACCTGTTTCTGGGGTTCTCTACAACTTCCCTGAATTCTTACTAACCTGCTAGGAGGTCTGTAGGATGCTTCTCTCTGTTGCAAGATACAAGTTTGTCATACTCCCCATTCCTTTCTCTGTAAGTGTCAGAGGCATGCATTGAATTTCCAGGCCCTCATTCCTGTGGCCATCTATTTGCTCTTCCTCCCACCAAGCTTGTTTACTTTTTTTTTTCCACAGAAAACAAGTCACTTACAGTGCAAATGTCTCATTGCTCTTCATAAGAGCTTAAGTCAGCAACCACTTTCTTCCTCAAGGTGAGAGAGTACGATCTGGCTGTAGTTAGTGGGAGCATAATTACAGGAGTATGCACTCATTTCCAAGCCCAGAGAAATTCCTCTGCTGATGACTGTAGCTGTTAGTAGTTTAATAACTTTTCCACTGCATCCATACCTACAGGTCGAAGAACATTTGCTTAGGTTATCAAGCTAAAATCACAGCATGAAAGTAGGAGATTGGAATAGGGCTCCCACCACAAAACCAGATTGTCATGAGCATCCTATGATGGCCACAAGTCACCCTTTCAGCCAGGGTACAGTCTCATGTCCAGCGTGATTTAATTGACAAATGCAAGCAGTCATCAGTTTTTCACACTGAAACTTCAACTTCAATGAAAACTGTAAATTTTAGAAGATGGAACTGCAGCTGGGCAAGCCTGGGCTTTCTCTCTTCTTTTTACTAACAGACCTGTCTGTCCTCATGCTGTCTTGAGTGTGGACATTACTCAATAGTAACAACTGTTATTATAATCCTCTCTAATCTTATATTCAAGAAATAGTAAAATGTAAGAATTATCTTTTATTTTAAATAATTTGTTTATTTGTAATGTAATGGTCATTTATAAACAATAAACACATCTCAACACAGGACCTGAATAAGTGTCTGAAAATTGACAAGATGAGCATGATATGCTCATGCCTTCTCTGAGGTCTTTGACAATTAAACACCTTATATCACTTTTGTCATTGGTCAATCATGTGGGAAGCCTATAGTACCATAAAGAAATTTTTTCCATATGAAATTAATAAATAAAAATTATCTTCATTTTCCAAGAATTAAGAATCTCAGTTAGAGTGGGATGATCAGCTGGATATTTTATGCACATCTGATTAAATGGACAGTGCAGGCTTGTTGGTAATTTTGTTCTCTTTGGAAAAATGAGCAATCACTGCTCAGTTGCTTGCTTTATAACACACCATAGTCTCCATACCCCTCCCACCCCCAATATAAGTATATCCTCATATACTTATCCAACACTGACTTTTCATATTTTCCTTTCTTTAATTTTGTTGCTATGGAAATCTTCCCCCATAGTGTCTGTATTGACTCAAAAGTGCTGAAAGCCTTTGACCATGCAGCATTCTTGTGTGTCTTCAGGGCAGTTTGGAATAATGCTAAACAAATGCAACTAAAAATTTTGTTCATGAAGAAATCCTCTCTGCTCTTCTGCACCTGTGAAAGCTAGGTCCTTCCAATGTTAGCATGTTTATTTTAGCAAAAAATAAACAAGCACTATGTATATAACCCTTCTCATGACAAAGTTTCCCAAATTGCTCAACAAACAATACACAATCTGCAAAGATTTCTTGTCAAGTGCTGAAGCGCAAGTGCCGTAGGAGAGCAATTGACAACCTCTGTGGGATACCAGTTTATTACTATTTGTCTCTTAGGGAAATAAAAAATAAAATTTCAAAAGTCAGCATCTAATTAATGTTGCTGTATTTGGGTAGGACTTGACAGATGCTCTTAGTGGATTATGCAAGTCCTGGAGGGCACAAAGGGAGACATAGAGGGTTCCCAGCTCACAGGAAAGGCAGTATCTCCCTCAGGTCCCACTCTACCATCCTGACACAACAGGAGGCTTGACAGTCTTGATTCTGTCCAACTAATACAACAAAGGAGATCAGTGGAATTTTATCTATCAAAGTAGTTTAACTTCAGGTAGAAAAAAGGAAAAAAAGTGAAGAGATTTTTCTGGTAGGTCTTGGAAGAGGTCTTAAGAGGAAAATCAGTAAAAATGATCAAAAAACCTTGCTTCAAATAAAATGGATTTTTTCACCTAGAATTCAGGCATCAGTTTATCAATTACCACTATAAAGAGTTTTTCCAACTCTTTCTCTTGCTTATTATATCACTTTCTCATTTTTTTCCTCCTTCAGTCACAGCATGTTCTACCAGAACACCTTTAGGTATAGAAATATTAAATTTGTAAGTGTCTTGAAGATGATGTTATTTATACAAACTACCAAGCCATTGCTTTAGTCCTCCATTGTATTGCTTTCTTGTGCCTTTCACCTGTTTTGTGTCTTTTTCTGATTGAGGGTCTGACATATCACCTAGCTTGGCACTTACCTTTATCAAAACAAAAAAAGAAAAAAAAAGGAATTATAAATAAATAAAGCCTAGCATAGTATAGCATAAGCAACCTAAACCATTCTATGATTCTATAACATAACATAGCGTAACGTAACGTAGCGTAACGTAACGTAACGTAACGTAACGTAACGTAACGTAACGTAACGTAATGTAACGTAACATATAAATAACTCAACCCACCTAAAAATGTTCTTCAGGAAAATGCCAAGAAAAAATGCTTCAAAAATGCTTCAGTGACTTGAATGTGGTTTAGCAAGTACTACCATTTCCAATTCATACAAAGGAAGTCTTTCTGTAGTGTGATCCATTTGTGTTTCTGAATTCCAGCTTTGACTTGTTTTGAACCCTTTACTTATGCCATCTTTTGGATCTCTGCCTTTAGTTCCATGCACATAGTTATTATGGTGACAATGAAATGGAGAAAGGTCCTTGATGATGTGGTCAAATATGGCACCAATGAGGCAAACACCAGCTGAGGATCCATAACTTTTCCTAAATTCAGTATCATATTATTTCTTTGGTAATGAAAGCACAGAATAGCTCAGTGCAGGTGAAATGAACAGAGTTCTGTGTCTATTACACAAATTTTATTATCTCCTTGATCATTTTGAATTAATCTGTGGATAATTCAAATCCTTTTGCTAATTCAGCAGCATGTGCAGAGATGCACTACAGAGCAAGGCAACTAATATGCCTTACTATGTATTTTATCACAATTATGCCCAAAATATGGTATTCAAGTCTGGGCATCCCTGGAGTGCTCTGAGGGCCAGTAATGAGATATTGAGGACAATAGGCAGAATTCATCTCTGGAGGGGAAAATAGTTGACTTCAGGCATGTCCCGAATGATCTTTTCTCCAATGCTATATCTCTTCCTTTAGAATATTCCAGAAAAGATCAGATTCAGTTATTAGGGACTTGGCAAGATGAGTCTCAATTACAAACCATGTTTCCCAATAATGTTTTAAAAATGAGGTAGCAGAAGATATGAAACTTAATTTAGTACAAGACCTGTATTCTAGATACTGAAAATACAGTATTGACATATGAAACAACTTTCTTGCTAATTAAAGCAAGATTTCTTCTGTTCTTTTCATGTTTCAGGAATGATGAGCATTAACAGCCCTTACAGAAGGATGGTCATTACTTCCATATATCTGAGCATGAAATATGAAAATGTTTCATTAATCTTAAGAAGAAGGTTTCAAAGAAAGACACTGGATTTCCCTTCCTCTGATAAGATATTATCCCACTTCTCTGAAGTGAAGGGAGTTTTGCTAAAACCTTAATGGGTCTGTCCTTCCGACAACACTGGTAAATTCAGTCAAGGTTAGGAAACATCAGAGTTTATTATTGCAAAGTGCAGACATTTTGTTACTACGAACCAACTCAATTTTCTTTCTTGTTTCATAGAATTTCTTTGCAAGCAGAACATTCAATTTAACTTTTCAATTCTTGAGCAACTAAGTGCTGTACTGCCAATTCTCAATGGGATAGTTCAGAATTGGTGATTGACTACAAAGCTATAATTTAAAAAAGATTAATTCACTGGTGACCTAAATACCTACACAGTAGCAAATTGAAAATTGTTCCTAGGCAACAAGAACCTATCGACACAATGAAAGTTCCTCCTTCAGAAATTGTTACCTGAAGTGAAGCAGCAAAGAATATATATCAGATATGAAGGAGGGTAAAAGAAGATGAGCAAGAAACATCATTAACTTTTCAAAAATTACTATGTATGTTCATATGATTATCTTTTTTTTTTCTTTTTTCCAGGGATGGGACACCTCCAGGAAAATCCAAAAGAGAAGTGCTACCACACGTGATTGGGAAAAAAAATATCATCAGAACAGCAGAGCTGCTTTGAAAGTCACGTGTTGAAGTGCTCAGAAATGTGGTCCTTCTCACAGAAAACTCTTGTTCCCCTTGAGTTATTTAAGATCACACAGCAGTTTCTCAAGGGCAGATATGTACAGCCTTCACAGTCCTTGTAGAATAACAGGTCTTGGTTATTGCATTAGTGTTGTACTCCCTAGCATAAACATTTCAGTAGCTGACTGAACACTTACTGTGCAAAGTCACAGAAGCATCACTTGAGGAGTGAAGCAGCCTGTTACTAGTAGGAAAACATTTTTATTTCTATAAAGTCCCAGTCCTGAGCCTCGAGGGTCACCTGCAAAATGGCTCTCCCATCTCCTTCAAAAATGTTTGGGAACTGAAATGTATGATATCCTTTACTTATTTTCAGTTCAAATGTAAAGGAAGATTGCCTTTGGCCCTTATCCTCACCTTTTATACCCAATAAAAACACAAAATGCTGAATGGTGATGGATTTGTGCTTCTAACCATATCAGAAAGAAGGATCATCAGAGCTACTGTTTATGCATTTTTGTAAGAACCAAAACATTAGCAGCCAAGGGAGAAATACAAGGGAAGGCTGTAACAGTTTTGCAGTAATAAGTAGATAAGGTTATCTGTGGTTTTGCTTAGGCATGGACTAAATGGCAAAGCCAACACTTATGTGTTAGATTTGGGAAATGTTTGGGCCTATTCTCTGACTAAACTGTGAAATAATTTGAATCTCTGCCTTTCACTTAATACATCACTGCCCTGACATCTGAGCTTTAGGGTGTCCTGGGTAGATGGAGGTCAACAGCTCATATTTATGGGATACTTTTTTAAGGATCATAAATTTATTGTGGTGTGGTGTAGTGTTGTATATCTCAGTTTCATCTGGCAGGAAAAAAGCAGTCTATGCCCATTCAACTGCTGGTGAAAATCACAGCTATAGATCTAAGTCTTCACCTTCTTGAAGTCTTCCCTTTTCTATATAAGAGTTTCCAGAAGCATTTAATCTGTTAGCATCAAGCAGTGACACCCTACAATTTAACTCCTTATTGGTAACTAAGTAAGTGTCTCAAAGACAAGGTAAATAAGAGCCCAGAAGGTGGCCCTGTTAATTCCAGACTTTCTGTGTAATTTTATTAAGGCCAGCTACAACATCCTTCCGAACCCTACTCCTTTCTTGATGCCTGTTTCCTCAAGGACCTCTGGTCTAGATTTTTTCTGTGGCTCCCATTCTGCTGAAGGCCTTCATTTGCTTCTCTCATGAGGGGGAAAATGTCATGAGGACATTTGTGCTCTTCTCACTTTCAAAAGCAAATATGAGATTTTCCTTGGATTGCTCTGCTCTGGCTCTCTCAGAAACCATCCTAGTACCATGTTACTGACACAATTTCTTCCTCTAGTCTCATGAAAATAGGGGG
This sequence comes from Aegotheles bennettii, assembly GCA_013398125.1. Classification (NCBI taxonomy): domain Eukaryota; kingdom Metazoa; phylum Chordata; class Aves; order Caprimulgiformes; family Aegothelidae; genus Aegotheles; species Aegotheles bennettii. Next base: position 52,071 of record VZRW01005940.1, read on the forward strand.
GGATTGTTTGTCTTTCTAGAATGTTCTGCTACTGCTTTATAGTTCCATACCAGCCTTAGATGATGGAAAAATATGGGACTTCAAGCATTTTTTTCCTGCTGCATTTCTGCAGTGATCCGGGATATGCTGGGCCATTCTCCAAAGAAGCCTTGTGATTGCACATCATTGTGATGCAGAAATAACTTCATGGCAACTATGAAGACAATATCCAGGCTTTCCTGCTTTCTAGGAGCAGATTTTTACCATTTACAAACTAAAATAAGAAAAAATTTGACCATTAGCATTGATGGGTCACTGTTGGGACCCAGCATGGCTCCTGGTGGGAGAAGGAAGGGAGGGATTCCTTGTTATGCCATTATTCTCCCTTCTACAGTAATTCCTGGCTTTCCTTTATTCCATTGTCTCAGTCTTTGCCTGCTTCATTATTTTTGGCTGGCGATTAAGCTATTACCCTCTTTTTTTCTGTGTGGGCAGGATTTTTTTAATAAAGCAAGCATACTGGCACGAGCTTGCTGCTCAGGTCTTTAAAGGAACCCAACACACTTTGCTAAGATTGAAGCTGTGCAATAATTCACAGCAACTGCACTCAGTTTGGCTTCCTTTTGGTCTATTAACTGTTAATAAACAGAGGCAAATTTCTAACCAGTCATTTTCTCTTGCACCAAATAACTTTCCCATCACTTTTTATGCCAGTACAATTCTGCTGGCTTTGCTTGCAGTTTATGAGAGGAAAATCAGATTTTGAATCTGGAAAAAATATTAATATGTTGCAAACTTCTGAAGAATGGTTCAAAGCAACTCATTACTGTGATACATATGCTATTAAAGTAAAAAGTATTTTTCCCTAGTTTTTATTATCATATACACAAATACAAAACAGTACTAAAAATTTCACTTCCCAGGACAAGCAATAACAGTTGTGCCAACGGGATGGATGTTCAGATGAAAAATATAGATGATTTTAGTTCACCTGCAGTGCAAAAATTAAAATAGTGAAGCTCCTAAGTGGGCTAAGAGATTCAGATTCACAATTTTTCTTCATCATCTACATGCACATCTGTCCTTTTTGCAATGCCTGCTCTGGCTCCCTAGAAGAAGAAAAGGTTGCTTGGTTTGCTCAGGGTATTCCCATAATTAAACTCAATAAAGCTTTCAGTGTGAGTTATTAACTTGGTGATAGAAACAGACGTTTCTTAAACAAAAATAATTATATCTGATGTGATTCATAAAATTTTTAAACACAGGATGTTAGCTCACTACAGCAGTATCATATTGTAATATTGCCAACCCTTAGCGTTAAAAAATACTTCCATTCATGATACTTTAAATAATACATTTGAGAATCATTTGCTTTCTATTTTATAAGGCATGAAGTACATTTTTATATTTTCAGGCTTTGCTCTCTCAGGAGTTAGAAATAGGCCATTAAATGATGGAAGCTGGGGGGAGCACCTCTGGTTCACCGGTAATTCCATGCTGTAAGTTACTACCTCTAAGAACTACTGTGTCTTCCCCAGTGAGCACTCCCTAAACCTTATTAGCCAACAGACTAATTACTTAGAGTGCCACAGTTTAGTCAAAAATGTATATGTAAACATGATGGACTCGCAGCATTAGGAAGAGTCAGTCCTATTCTGCCAGAACCTCTTTCCCGGCATAATAAATCCAATAATCTATAATGAATAAAAACACACAGCAGAGTTATACTCTGAGAGGACTAGGACTCAAACCATGGCAAACTGTTCTTGCTTGCAGTTATGTAGAACCAAATACTTTTCAGTAGCTGAACAAAAGCCATTGTTATGTTTCATTTTCCTTCCCTAAAGAAGTCTACTCTAGGTGTAAAAAGCTGTCACAGAATCACAGAATGGTAGGTTTGGAAGGGACCCCTGGAGATCACCTAGTCTGGCCCCCTTGCAAAATCAGGTTCACCCAGAGCAGGTGGCACAAAATCTCGTCCAAGCAGCTTTTGAATGTCTCCAGAGAAAAAGACTCCATAACCTCTCCAGGCAGCCTGTTTCAGTGCTCTGTCACCCTCAAAGTAAAGAAGTTTTTTCTCATGTTTAGATGGAACTTCCTATGTTCCAGTTTATATCCATTGCCCCTTGCCCTGTCACTGAGCACCACTGAGAAGAGACTGGCCCCATCCTCTTGACACCCACCCTTTAGATATTTATAACCCTGGATAAGATCCCCTCTCAGTCTTCTCTTCTCCAGGTTAAACAGACCTAGGTCTTTCAGTCTTTCCTCATAAGGGAGATGTTCATGTCCCCTCATCATCTTTGTGGCCCTCTGTGGGACTCTCTCCAGCAGTTCCTTTTCTTTCTTGGACTGGGGAGACTAGAACTGAACACAATACTCCAGAAGTGGCCTCACCAGGGCAAAGTAAAGGGGGAGGATGACCTCCCTCGACTTGCTGGCCATAATCCCCTTTAATGCACCCCAGGATACCACTGGCCTTCTTGGCCACAAGGGCACGTTGCTGGCTCATGGTCAACTTGTTGTCCACTAGGACTCCCAGGTCCTCTTCCCAGAGCTGCTTTCCATCAGGTCAACCCCTAACCTGTACTGGTGCTTGGGGTTATTCCTCTCCAGTTGCAGGAACCTACACTTGCCCTTGAACTACATGAGGTTCTTCTCCACCCAACACTCCAGCCTGTCCAGGTCCTGGTGAATGGCAGCATAGCCTTTTGCTGTGTCAGCCACTCCTCCCAATTTGGCATCATCAGCAAACTTGCTGAGGGTACACTGTCCCTTCATACAGGTCATGGACGAATATGTTGAAAAGGACATGAACCAGTACTGACCCGTGGGGAACACCACTAGCTACAGGTCTCCAACTGGACTTCAGATCACCGATCACAACTTTCTGAACCCTGCCATCCAGCCAGCTCACAGTCCACCTCACTGTCCACTCATCTAACCCACATCTCCTAAGCTTTCCTATGAGGATGCTATGGGAGATCTTGTCAAAAGCCTTGCTGAAGTCAAGGTAGACAACATCCACTGCTCTCCCCTCATATGCCCAGAGAGTCATGCCGTCACAGAAGGCTATCAGATTGGTCAAGCATGATTTTCCCTTGTCAAATCCATGCTGACTACTCCTGATAATTCTTTTCCTCCACGTGCTTAGAGATGACATCCAGAATGAGCTGTTTCATCACTTTACCAGGGATGGATGTGAGGCTGACTGGACTGTAGTTTTCTGGGTCCTCCTTCTTGCCTTTTTAAAAAACTGGAGTGACATTGGCTTTCTTCCAGTCCTCAGGCACCTTTCCTGTTCTCCATGACCTTTCAAAGATAATGGAGAGTGGTCTAGCAATGATGTCTCCTAGGTCCCTCAGGGTGCATCCCATTGGGGTCCATGGATTTGTGGGTGTCCAGTTCACCTAAATGATCTCTCACCCAATCCTCCTCAACCAAGGGAAAGTCTTCCTTTCTTCAGACTTTCTCTCTTAGCTCCAGGGTCTGGGTTTCCTGAGGCCCAGCCTTAGTAGTAAAGACTGAAGCAAAGAAGGCATTCAGGAACTCCACCCTCTCTGTATCCTCCATCACTAGGGCAACTGCCTCATTCAGCAGCACACCCACATTTTCTCTACTCTTCCTTTTGCTACTGATTTACTTGAAGAAGCCCTTGTTGTTCTTGACATCCCTTGCCAGATTTAGTTCCAAGTGGGCCTTAGCTTTTCTCGCTGCATCCCTGCACACTCTGACAATGTTCCTGTATTCTTCACAGGTGGCCAGTCCTTTTTTCCATGTTCTGTAAACTTCCTTCTTCCATTTGATTTTTTTCTGGCAGCTCCTTGCTCCATGAAGGTCCATGCAGGCCTGTTGCCTCTTTGGCTTGATTTCTTACTCATAAGGATGCACCAATCTTGAGCTTGGAGGAAGTCGTTCTTGAATATCGACCGGCTCTCTTGGGCTTCCTTATCTTCTAGATCCTTAGCTCATGGGATTTCTCCAAGTAGTTCCTTGAAGAGGCCAAAGTTAGCTCTCTTGAAGTCCAGGGTCATAATCCTACTTGTTACTCTGCATTCTCTATACACGATCCTGAACTCCACCATCTCATGGTCACCGCAGCCAAAGTGTCAGTGATGGCAGGTAGAAGAAAATTACAGACAAATCACCAAGCACATTTTCCATAATAATATGAAGCTGATTTAAAACAACAGCTGGCCAAAGACAGTGGCTATGAATTATCTCTACTTAATGAAGAAAAGGTGACAGATTTCAATTTAGAGAACAATATTAATATTAAGGAATAGTTATATTTTTTCTAATGTTTCATATCTGACAAGAAGCACCATGTAATTACTATTAAAACTGACCTTTATTGGAAGCCATATGCCTAACTTAATTTAAGTCATAGTTTGAGGACACTATAAATTCCCAAGCCTTAACATGAGCAGCTAAAAATGATCTGTCTGACATCAACCTGTCCATTAACCTGCAGATACATGACATATCGGGGGAATTGGGCTCATAAGCAGTTTAAGACATCAGAAAGAGAAGGTTTGCATGTACCCAAAATTTGCTTTTCTGTTCCTCTCTTACATCAGACAGAGAATCCTTCAGAAGAAACACTAAGACCTCTGCTTATCTGCAAACATATTTAAGTGCAAACATATATTTAAGTCATAAAACCGTCTATATTTAAATAGAAGTTTTAAAATTAAGCATACATCTAGGTTTGGTTCTGCACTGCAACAAGAAAGGAACAGAAACAAGGATTTTGTTGCAGCCGGGATTTCTTCTCTTTTTGATTTCCATCTAATTCATACTTTCCTAAACTGATATTGCTTCTTTTCGAAAAGCCTTCATCATAATCATGTCATTTGTATAGGCTGTTTCTTTGATGCCTCATCCTCCTCTTGTTTACTCCTGGTGTTAGGGTCAGACCTTTAATGCAGGTGTCTAGAACCGAGTTTGAGTTATTCCAGTTGATCCGTCAAGTCTCACTATCTTTGAAGATTTTTCCTGGGATCTAAGTTTTAGTTCATGTTGTAGTTTGGTCACAATGTCTTCTTCACTATAAATGGAAATCTCTGGCAGCAGGAGAATGTCATCCCTGCCGTAACTTGGGTGAAACCAGCAGAGTTACATCAAGAATCAATTTAGACCAGGACTTACAGCTTAGATAAACAATGGTTACAGGGTCTATATTAAATGGAAAAATATCTGAAGGTAGTCAAACAGTGTAAAAACATGGGACACAAAAGAAATCTTCTGTGCTTTCGGAAGTACAACATAACATTCTTCACATCCTAATTCCTTTTCAAATACTGAAAACTCTCTTTTCTTAAGAGCACTGTGTAATTTAAATTTATTTCTTCTTATATCTTTTTCTCAATGAGGAAACAATACCAAAAGCACAGGGAGCTGTCATACAAAAATAAATTTTATCCTCTTGAAAGAGAAATAAAACTGAGGGACATCACAGGCACAAAACTACATGTAGCAGACACAAATTCCAACAAATCTGTAAATTTGTCAGCACTGATCACACAGGGTTAGGTATTCTTAGAATTTCTGTTCCCGATAATGCTGTTGTCTTGTGGATCAACAGTATAAATCCCTGAAAGGCATGGTTGCTTTTAAAACCACTATAAACACATAAGTCAACCCCTTTCATAGATTGAATTTTTTGGCTCTGTTTGGAGGCATGACCGGGTTAACTAACCATGAAAACAATTCCTGAAAGATGTCATGCTTGAAAAGACAAAGGGAGAGAGAGAGAAGGAAAGTTTCACTTTGCATTTGCCTTTTTCACCCAACTTTACAGGAGTTCAGGGACGGACATATGGTGCAGTATGTGCTGTCAGTAAAATGACAGCTACTCTTTCACCCTTGGGCAGCAAATGGAGATGCGGCTGGTTTATAAGCCAGATTCTAAAAATAACAAGTGTTCCTTTAACATGGCAGAATAGTGTGACTCATGTATCATTTTGACATAAACATGACATCCGTTGCAGTCATATCATTATGTCCAAATGCTGAAGTCAGATGCAATTTGACCATTTTCAAAATTACTTATCAATCTTTCAAAAATATTTAAACATCAATAAGAAAAATAACAGCAATCTGGAGATCATTTGCCAAATCTTATATGTTGGTTTTATTAGGGACTGAAATCTGAGCTATGAATTCAATCACTGAAGTTATAAGTGTGTTAAAAACTATCCACAATCAGCCATGTCTTGCTGACTATTATATAAACTTAAATGCCTGGGCAAGTTAATAGCTTCTTTAATGGTTAAGGTACTGAAGTGCATGGGGTGCCTAATACTGCCATAAATTGGCTGCAGGACACTGAGTAAGCAAGTAGCAGCCTCTTTGCCTCACCTTTCTGTCTATAAAATGGAGATGACGATAATACTTCCTATGTGATCAGTATGTTCCCTTCTAAGCAGGAACTTTCACCATTAGCTTGCCAAAATTTGAGTATCTAAAATGAATGTGAGTAGTTACAACTAATTGTCCAAGATCGTGAATGTAAAGACATAGGCACTTTCAGGGACAACTCTTTGAGAAAATGAGATTAATCACTTTCTGGTAGGATCTCCAGTTGGTTATCAAATGAGTCCAGATGAATAGATCAGACTTGTATTTTTTTTGCATTGAAAAGTTCAGCCAGATCTGGTACCCTGGAGAATGAGGGCTGAAGCAGATGGCCCCAAGGACAGTCACTCCCTGTGATGGATCAGTCTCCAGCAAATTCTGCTGCCACACCAAGAACAAGCAGGACACTAAAATGAATGTGTCAGTGGTTCCAGTGGTGATAATTTCACACAGAATCACACAGAATCCTAGGGGCTGGAAGGGACCTCGAAAGATCATCTAGTCCAACCCCCCTGCCAGAGCAGGGTCACCTAGAGTACATCACACAGAAACGCATCCAGGCGGGTTTTGAATGTCTCCAGGGAAGGAGACTCCACAACCTCTCTGGGCAGCCTGTTCCAGTGCTCTGTCACTCTCACAGTGAAAAGGTTTCTCCTTATATTCACATGGAACCTCCTATGCTCCAGTTTGCAACCATTGCCCCTTGTCCTATCATTGGTCATTACTGAAAAAAGCTTTGCTCCATCGTCCTGACACCCACCCTTTACATATTTGTAACCATGGATGAGGTCACCCCTCAGCCTCCTTTTCTCCAAGCTAAAGAGACCCAGCTCCCTCAGCCTTTCCTCATAAGGGAGATGTTCCACTCCCTTCATCATCTTTGTGGCTCTGCGCTGGACTCTCTCAAGCAGTTCCATGTCCTTCTTGAACTGTGGGGCCCAGAACTGGACACAATACTCCAGATGTGGCCTCACCAAGGCAGAATAGAGGAGGAGGAGAACCTCTCTTGACCTACTAACCACCCCCTTTCTAATGCACCCCAGGATGCCATTTGCCTTCTTGGCCACAAGGGCACATGCTGGCTCATGGTCATCCTCCTGTCCACCAGGACTCCCAGGTCCCTTTCTCCTACACTGCTCTCCAGCAGGTCAGCCCCCAGCCTGTACTGGTGCATGGGGTTGTTCTTCCCCAGATGTAAAACTCTGCATTTGCCCTTGGTCCTACAGAGCTGTTTACAGATGTTTACAGTTACTGGTGTGATCATCATTTCCCTTGTCTACCTCTTACCTGCCTTGCCTTATCTACTGTACAGCTAACAACCTCCCAGTGCATGTGGATGCTGAGAAGTGTAGAAGGAAAGAATGGGGAAAGAAGGTTGGACTTTTGTTGGTTTGTGACACAGGAACACAGAAATATATGCTAAGTATTCAGTCAAATTCACTCCATATTGTAATTACTGCTTCCACGTTTTATTATCCCACTGAACAAAAGTATAAATGCAGTAAGCAGAGCATATTTTATTACTGTACCAACAAGTCTGTCATTACTGCTGTTAGGAATCATTTTAACAGCCTGACATAATCAAGCAATTAATACACATAAGTAACCAGCCTTTCATGTGTCCTATTCCACTTCCTATAACATTGCCTGGGCTGTGCCATCATGTCAAAATTTTACAAAGATTTTTTTTTAAAAACCTTCTATTTTGACAAGTGGGATTTTTTTTTAATTACCAGGCAAAAGCAAAAGTCCATGAAATTAGATTAACTTCAAAGCAATTTAAGGAAAAGGCAAAGTAGACCTGTGAAAGTAGTTGTTTTACTTTGGGCTAGGGAGCTCGATGAAGCAGTGAAAGGAAGGCTCCAGTACTCTCCTATGGAGCCACAGACTCCAGCCACTATCACAAAAGAAGGACCCAAGCATCCTGGGCTGGACACTCACTGTCAGCTCAATGCCAATGTATCAGTGCCACCTGCTGAGCTCTAAATAAGACATGTAAAACCAAGGTAAGAAGAAATGAGTAAGTTATGAAATGCAGTGCTTTTCGAGTGCAGGTGGAGGCTGTGGGAAGAGGCGGTCCTGTGTTTCTCACCAACGACAACTCAGACGCGTGGGTCCTCACATGCATCCTTTATCTTCATAACCCCAGAGGGTGCATGTGGGGCAGTTCAGCCTAAGACACAAGGACTGAAATCTACTGATTCCTTGTGAAGTGGACATTCAGCAGAGCTTACTATATTATGGCACTGTCCAGACTTTTTTAAGTGAGCCACTGTGGAAAATAATAATAAGAAGTTCTCAGAGATCTTCCCAAGATTCTCCAAAATTCTTCCAAAGTTCTTTTAAATTCACTATCATAATATGTGAGATGGAAGAAACATTGGAAACAGAAATAAAATCTCAGGTTACAAAGCAAATCAAGAAATTTTTAGGAAAATAAAAATAACAAATCTCGTTTCATCCCCTACATGCTGATCCTCATTAAATTTTTCTTTCATGTTGATACTGAAGTGGCAACTACATTTTATTTTCAGTGAGAAAATCCCTCACCATGGGATACTTCTGTGAAGTCCTCAAAGAGTCATATGACAAAAAGGTTTAGCTGGTATCCAGCTTTAACCATTATCCATGACAACATATAACATCAACAGTGGGTTTTTGAGTAAATTTTGGCTACTGAGCTCATGGCAAGTAAAGAGCCAAACCCCTTCTGGCATATAAAAAACAACCAGCTGTACAAATAAATAGCTAAAAGCCAGACATGAGGAACAGCTCCATAACAGCTCTCAGTCCCATTCCCAGTTTGAGGAGCTAGATGCTTTCAGGAATTTTTTTCACTGTAAGGTNAAAAAGAGTTCAAAAGAGAATGTAAGAAATAAATTCAAGCCTAAAAATAAGAGGTGTTTGGGCACTTCCGTACTGCTGCTTCCTCTTAAAGTTTCCTTTTTCTGGTAATGGTTTTTTATGCTCTCTTTGATAAACAGAATTAATCATTAATTAATCATTAAATCCATACAGGCTGTTGTGCCAGGCATACAGCTACTTTCAAGACATCTAATTCAGCAAGGTAAATACTAACAATATTTTCAACTCCTGGAATTTTCTGTCTGATGGTATTTGTGCAGCTGCACGTAGGGGCTACATTAGGCACATTATGGAGAGTATGGTTGTAGCAAAAATGGACTAGTGAAGGTTTCAGATCTGAAAGATGAAGGAAGTAAGGAAAAAAGTGGTTATTACTGGTGGTTTGTGGTGCAAGAGGACTGGGACAAACAGAACACATCTATGATACTACTAGAACATTGCTGCCTGGTGACCCCAGGCTGGACCTGGTTCAACAAAGATGAGGGACATATAAGACCATATGTGCAATGAAACTTGCAAACTGTAACCACTTTATAGGTCTGCATTTATTCTTTCCAAAGTCTGAAATGTCTCCAAGGACAGTATTGCATCACTGGTGTTATTTGTGTTGGGACTTTGTTCACCTTATCTAAAATTTTAATAACTAGAAAGTGAGCCTGAGAATGCTTGAGGCTGGAGTGTTAATTGAGATGGTGAAATGAAATCTCATCATCTAATAACAATATACGGGGAAGTCTCCTGTCTCCACACAGGTTCTTCTAATGATAATAATAATAAAATCACCCTCTGTTCTTATACAAGCTAGTACTGGTTTGTATTTTCTGACACAAAAACTCTGGGAAGCTGGTGTTAGCAAAAAGTGCTGGTTTCATGGCCGTACTTGAAAAATGGCATGTCCTTTCCAATCCTTTACATTTTATCAAACAATTTTAGGTTTCCTCTATCTAATTTATAAAAATACTTCCTTAAAATAAAACTACTTTCATTGATTTGCTTGTAGACACACAGTTAACCAGATCTGTTTCATTACAAATGATCAGTAAAATTTTTCTCAGTAAACAATAAAATCTAATTTATCACTTCAATAAGACTACTTAGTAGGGCGGCAAACAGTAGGAACTTTTTACATCATGAGAAAAAGAATGCATTTTCCTCATATATATAATGATTGAAACTGTTGATGTTTTTTCTGTAAAAAAGAAAAATGTAAGAATCCACTTTAGTTGGAGTGACACTGTAAAGAGTAATATTCTTGATGTTTCTGGTCTGTGTTGATTATTGGTCTTTTAAGACTGCATGTATTGGATAAAAGTGTTTGTCTTTTATTTATGGACTAAATTACAAGGAAATATTTCATTCTTCAGTGAAAACAGATGATCTGAATAATCTGAATATCAAAAGAAATATTCACATCTAAAATTCATCTCCTGTGCACTCATGTCTAGTTTAGAAGCGCCTTTTTTCTTGTTTTGACATGGGTTTCTTGGGGATGCATAAGGTTTATAATTTTTCAGCAATGTAATTTAAAAAAAGAAAAAAGGAAAGCAAGAAGTTTTCCTGAACAGGTACTGCAAATTATTGCCAGACATTCAAAAATTCCAAGCTTCGGCTTGCTACTGAGAGAGAAACATGACTCCTACCTGAATTAGAAGGTCATTGTAAACAAGGTTTTGCTACGTGAGCTGTGCTAAACAGAATTTTATTTTAATTTCATGGAAAGCTTTCAGAAACAACATATTATAATTCATCTAGGATTTGTTTGAAGTGGAGAGTTTTATTGCTTTGGGTGTGCTGGTTTATTTAAAGTGGCACCAGTTTCACAGCATGGAATAAAGTACTTATCCTAGTGTACCTTGTTCCAATTTATTAGTATATTTTATGCAGGACTTTTATTTTAGTAAATAAATTACACTGACAACCAAAACAGCATTATCAATAAACTTAAGCACCCAACAGAAATTAGGTTCTAATGAAGAAAGGAGAAGTTCTAATGAAGAATGTAAAAGTGAGTAATTCCATGTATTACCAAAGGATTATATGAGTAACTGGAGTGTCAGAAGTAGCATAGCTTCTCTACAGATGAAGAGGCTTGAGCTAGCAATGTTGGCACTGATGGCTGCATCCAGTTGAGCTGTTCATAACTCTGTGTTAATATTTGAGTGAAGGAGAAAAAAATTAACCAGAAAGATAGTGTCCTAACCCCACTAGGAGTGCCCCATATGTGATTCACTAAAAAAACTGATGGGTCTTAAGTGTGCCATCCCAATTGGTACTTGGATTTGGATTTAACCTTGACCCCAATCCCTTAAAGTTAAGCAAAATGCATGAGCAGCTCACTGAATCAGATCTAGTGATAACAAATTAATAAGTTAAATTATGCAAACTCATCAGTCTCCAAAAAAGCTCCAACTACCTTAGCCAAAAATAATTAGTATGCGATTGGGATAGAATTAGGTCCAGACTAGCAGCAGGTGAGGGCATGCCAGAAAAGATCATTCAAATGCAGTTTTAAACCCAAGGCTCAGTGTAGTCTCCCATGAGCAATCACAGCTCAGTTAACACCCACATCCATGTGAGGTTCTAACCTCGGTCTGGAATATCCCAAACCATCGCCTGAATGTGTCAGAACTGTACCTAGTCAATATATAATTGTTGTTAGACAACACCTGTTAAAAACATGAACTGAAGTAATTTGATAAAAGTGGCTTTACGAATAAAATAAGTTGATTTTTTTAAGGTTTATTCACTGAAAATTTTTTGAGACCAAATTTTCCTAGAAATAAGTAAAAATAAAAATTGGTGACAGTTTAAGATACAGAACACAACAAAGAAGATCTGTGATAAAAACATTTTTTTTACATTGCTAGGCACTATTTCCATTTTGCAGATGAGAAACTTAAATGCAACAGGACAAAGTACAATTCCCAAAGCCCTTGGCTTCATTGCAGAGCAGCCCTTGGACAGGACTGCACATGGTGCTCTTGACAAGCCTTGATGGCACGTTGGCTTCTGCTTTGGCCATGGGAACTGAGCATTGGAAGAAGTAAATTTTAACTGCTAGCAATGCAGTATATTTCTATCTCCCCAACTACATACCACCACTATCTGATTGCATAACCCACTGTAATTTTCATCTAGTTAAGATGGTAGTTTTTATATAAAAGGCTACTCTTTCTTTGATTTTTCTCCTTCACCCTGTCCCTGGTTTTCAAAGATGCACTGAGCTGTAGCTCGCGTTGAGTGAGAGAGGGGCAGAGTGACAGGAACTGTTTCAAATCTCTCGCTTCCTGGAGGTGTCAGGAACAGTAAAAAGACAAAGAGCAAGCTCTGCCATTATGGACAAGCTCGAGGGTGCAGGGGTTAGCTCTGACAAGGCACCCAGGGACAGCAGAGTGGGGTCTGCATAAATTTAAAGAAGGAATAAAGGAAAGGAAGGAGAGGAAAGGAAACAAAAGAAAGGAAAGAAGACCAAATCTTCTAATCTTCCCCCCCTCTTTATTTCCTTCCATTTCCTCTGCTCTGCTCAGAAGATGTCTTTATAAACTTGAATATTGAAAATAAATAGATGAACACCTGATAGAAGTGAAATTTGAAACAGGTTAAGAAGCACCATTTTAGTTTCATTAGGAACTAGGCTTTAAGAGAAGCTGTTGGAAATGCTTCTGAGCCCCAGGCTGGGGAAGAGAAGCAGGAAGAAATAACTGGAGCAAAGGGAACCCACATTTGGTTTGAAAACTTATAGCTAAACTAGAGAAACACAAACCTGAAGACAATAACAAAAACCTTTACTCCCATTGACTCCATTTAGCTAGGCACCACAGCACACTGCTACTTGGGGTACTGGAATATTTAATCCCACTTGAAAACCTTTGTCCTGAGAGCAAGATATTCAAATAAGAATAAATCTGCCCAAGAAATTCAGCCTTCTGCATAGCTCGGGGAATGGGTAGTGATTGTTCTTTGATGTTCAGTCTCTTGGAAAGCAACTTAGAACACATTTGACCTTCCTACTGCCTGTGGCATTGGCTTCTAAGAGAGTTGGTCTGATTAAATTTTAGCTTTGAATTAAAAGAAGTTCAGTAAAGGAGCATTAAAATTGGTTACCAATCTGACTTTGAAAGTTAGTCTTAAACTTCAAAAGGAATTCTAGTTGCCCATGAATGTTACCAAGCCAAACAGCTACATATACGTTGAAAGAAATGAGAAGTCACTTTAGGTTCATCTTGTGGATATGGAGAGAGTAAATGAGGAATCAAATAAGAAAAGTGAATAAGAGAAGGGAAATTTTAGAGGAAATATGAAAAAAAAAATGAGGAAAGGAAACTGTTATGATGAACACAAAACTAGCTGCAAAACAACTATAACAAAGAAAAAAAAAAGGTAAAAACATTCCCTTGTGTGTCACCTTTGAGGCACAATGCATCAAACTGGCCTCCACACTAGTAACAAGGTTCCTCTTTGTGGCAGGCTAAAAGAAAGTGACAGTCAAAGATTTTATTACCATTTTCTCCTCTTCTTCAGGCAGCTCTTGCCTTGTTTTCCTCTTGTTACTAAAATATTATGAGATGCTTTTGTAGAAGAGTGGTTATTTATTGGCTCCCAGTAGATTTGTAAACATCACTTTTGACCTGAAATGTTCTGAATCTCCTCACCCAGAAAACCCTCTCCTCTCTGTGCATCACAACTGTTGTCCAAATGTCGCATAAACTGGACATATGCTTCCAATCCACGAGATGGACACCTGACATTTGATAACAGCTTTTCCTTTTTGGAGCTCATCCTTCACCTGCTGACAGCAGGGAGCACTGCAGACCATTTGCTAGAGTTGGAAGACTCAGGTGGGAATATATTAGTTTGTTTTGTGCTTCTGGGTTATTCCCAATAGATGTGACTAAGCAGATGGATGATTGGAAGAGTGTGAAAACATTTTATCATTGTATATTTAGTGGATGTCTATGTCAGCCTAAAGAAATCAATACAGTAAATATTTAATCTCAAAATACTATTAACAATACACCAGCTAAAGATTAGTCCTGACTATGGGAGCACTTCTTGAATACCTGAACACTGCTTTAGAGAAACACAGAAATACCAACCAGTACAGATCCAGGATTTTTTTTCTAAATTACCTGTGTATAGTCTCAACCCTTCACACCAACATACAATAAGACCAGAACTTAAAATGATGAAAAACTTGAAGGTTAAAATTCACCTCAAGCCTGAAAGAAGCACATTAGTTGGAGACAGCACCCAACAAATGTAGCAATATCACTTCTTGACCCAAATAAATACACAAGTGTAACATCTACTTTGTCAGTAATCTGTAGTAGTAATCCCATTGTACTCAATACTGGTGAGGCTGCACCTTGAGTGCTGGGTTCAGTTTTGGGTCACTCACTTCAAAAGAGACATCGAGGGGCTGGAGCGTGTCCAGAGAAGGGCAACAAAGCTGGTGAAGGGACTGGAAAACATGTCTTCTGGGGAATGACTGAGGGAGCTGGGGTTGCTCAGTCTGGAGAAGAGGAGGCTCAGGGGGGACCTCATCGCTCTCTACAACTCCCTGGAAGGAGGTTGGAGTGAGGTGGGGGTCGGTCTCTTCTGCCGTGCCCATAGTGAAAGGATGAGAGAAAACAGCTTTAAATTGCAGCAGGGGAGATTCAGATTGGACATTAGGAAAAATTTCTTCCCTGTGAGGGTGATTGGGTATTGGAATGGGTTGCCCAGGGAGGTGGTGGAGTCATCATCCCTGGAGGTGTTCAAGATGCATCTGGACGTGGCGCTGGGTGATATGGTTTAGTGGTGATGTAGGTAGGGGTTGGACTGGATGATCTTGAATGTCTCTTCCAACCTTCATTTTGATTTTCCTGTTCAGACTATTTATTAAGGGTATGCAAATGCTCTGGGACTTTAAGAAATAACCCATGTGCTAAGAGCTAAGCACAAATGTCTTCCAAGTGTGTATGCAAACATAAAATTATTGATGTTTGAGGAAATCCGTCCTCCAAGCAATTCATTCACAGGGACCTTCTACCTCTCAGATAATGGAACAAATGAAAATAAGTAGGACTTTCTGCATTTTTGGTCTTTTTAACTCTTCCACACGTTACCCCAAGGACTGAATACCCAGTCTCTGTTTCCTGGTGCACAAAGGCAGGGGACTGATTGGGCATGAGAAACTCACAAGATATGGAAGTGGCACAGCATCCACATTTCCTCCTCACCAGGTCAGCAGCTGGCATGGAAATCCCTTAACACTGCAAGCCTCATATGATATTTCCCATGGGAAGATACCGATAGAGTCAGAAACAGCTGCAAAATCTTCATGTTGCCAGATGTGTTTTGCACTGTGGCTCCATATTTTCTTGATCTTTCACTTGTAGTACTCTGAGGAGCAACATTATCAACAAAAACAAACATTGTTTTTTAAGTGCAAAATGAAACACAATGACTGCCAGTCAGGAAGGGAAAACTGGGATGACAAAGTTAAAGGATTTTGAGGGCTTCACCTCTCCTAGAAAGACGATCAGATCTCAAACGTGGTGCTGTCTGAAATGTCACCTTGACAAGGACTCACAGGGAAATCAAATTCCAGCTGGACTGTGTGATTCTGTGGGAGGAGCTAGTAGGAAAGCACAGGCAGCTCTGAGTATAACAGCTTCCCAGGACTTCAGGGAGTTGTGAAATCCCTGTAGAAAAGCACTGGCTCACTCACACTACCACCAGCCGGAGGTGAAAAATGCTGTTTGCCAAAACCCAGAAGCCTAATACCTTCACTTCTAACATGGTACAACACTGCCTGAACAAAAGAGAGGTGCCAAGTTTGAGACTTGCAATAGATTCAGGGAAGTAAATATCCAAAATTTACCAGAAATGAGACGTAATGGTCACAGTGACCCACAAATGTATTTTTATACATACCAAGTCAGGCATCTTCTGTCAAAGCTGGCACAAAAGAGCAAGGGGCTGAGTGAGGCAGGGAAAGGCATGACGGCTTCAACTACACTTGTATTCTCTACTACAGGAGAGTGAAGCTCATTTTTTTAAGTAAGATTACAAGGCAGATCATTCTTGACACAAGACAAATACCTTTATCCTAACATCCAAAAAACTTCTTGAATTAAGGGAGCACATCGCAGGAAAACAGAAGAAATGCAGAAGTGAAAATGCCCAATAATTATCCCCCTCGTGAGCTGAAATAACAAGACCTGTCAAGGCTGCCCTGATCAAGAACCAGTGAAACGTAAAATCTCTTTATTATAAACAAGCCCCAGTCCTACTTGACTGTTACTGCCTTTGGAAACTTCATCTTGCCTTGTCTCCACCATCGATTGACAAGGAGTTATTATTGACAACCTGACTGAAGAACACTTCCCTTTTTTCCTAGCATAGCATCTCCCGTTGCCTTGATTACAATCCTGAGAGCAAGTAGCAGCACAAACAGAAAACTGTAATGCTAAAATAATCACAAATTTCACACTGAAGATTTAAAAAATCCCCAGCAATTTAGTCTCAGAAAGTTGTTAACTGAGGATAAAACCATAGCTCTCCGAGGCAGATATTCTGAAATTTGTCTGACCACAAATATGATGATTGCAATAAGTTTAGGAAATTCAATTTGAAGTCCACTCTTTTCAGAACCTCTGAGGCATAGAAAACCAACTTACATTTGAAAAACCTTCATTATAACTACGCTGTTACAACACAAAAATAGCTGTACATTTTTTGTTGTGTTGGATTTACATTTTGGAACAACCCACCAGGATTAATACTGAATCAGGGATAAATGTATTGTGCATGATGTAGCATTATGTCAAAAATAAAGCTTTACATCTCCTTGGCAGAGATGACCATCATTTTGCAGTGCCCACTCTTCATTGCAAGAGTTCTGCTGTTGTTCTAATATATGCTTTATTTATAAATAACCCACTGGAGTTTCACATGTAGAACCACATTACATCTCATTAGAGTCAAACCACTGACAATACTGCAAACCAGCTCCCGGAAGGGGAACAGGCAGAAAACGGCAATTGACAGAACAGACATTTCTGTACATCCCTTTTTTTGCCCCCCTTCTTGGGAGAGTTCAAGGCTCTGTGCTCATTAAACATCTGCCTTACTGTAAGCGATATATTTTATTAATGTTACAAATACTTCAATGTATTCATAAATAAGGAATGGATTAATTTTTTATGAATTCTCCATGATGAGGAATTCTTTGTGTTGTTCAGGCTTCTGCTCAGGCTGCAAAATGTCTTTTCTCTCCTTTGACAAGGTCTATTTGACAAAGGCAGAAAGTTGTCCTTCAAGCTACTAAGTCACACAACCATTAGCACAGGAAAGGAACATGTGTTCTCTGTTAGATATTCCTAATCAGTATGAAACTTCAAATAAGTTATTTTATGCAGCACAAAAATGACCTTGGATTATTACTTTGACTGATATTTTATATTGCCAGGCAGCAGAATTTTAATTAGAATTGAGAGTTCAGGAAATCACCATATTCGATCCACCGACTTCTTACAACTCTGAAAATTATTGTAATTTAAGCAATATCAGAACAGGAAGAGAGCTTTTGAGGTATCATGTTAGAAAACTAGGTCCAGGTTATTTATAATAAGCAAGGGGATACTTGTAATTTGTTTTCCTCTCAAAGTATTCACATTTGATTGAAGTCTTTCTGATTCTGAAAATCTTTATACAGCTGTCACAGTAAGAACTTGCTACAGAATTAACAGGGCAAATGTTCTGTCCCTTTTCTGTCTGCAGGGCTGAATGTGTTACTCCCAATCCTTCCTGTTTTGGGAGCCAAATCTGCATTTGGTTTAAGATGCCATTTTGTAGAGTTTGGGAAAGCAATGGAAGGAGCATTCTTCCTTAACATGGTTGTTTTCAGATTGTCAATAAAGAGTCCCAGTAAAGTCCTGTCCCCTCAGCTGGAAGTTGATAGGAGTTTTGCACATCGTTTTTTTATATCTTCCAGTACATACCACAGGAATTCAAGAATTATCATCAGAGCAGTTATGCTGCTAGTCCAATATCCTGTGCTTGACAGACCCTGTGGCCAGCTGTGGCAAGAAACCCTGCAGACAACCAGCAGTGGAGAACACACAGCAGGGAAGATGATCTCTGAAGATTTAAAGATCAAGCAGTGCCTCTGTTAGCATCCCGTGTTTCTTCCCACTTTGTGTTTTCCCTGAACAAACCCACAATGAATAAGCCTGTTCTTCTCATAACTTTCTTTAAAAATCCCCTGCATGATCTTGTTGTTAATGTTGATTACTATAATTCTGAATAACCTTGTAATCCTGAAAAAGGATGAGTTTATTTTAAACCACCTTACTCCTCCCTGGTTTTTAGTTTCAGCAATATCATACTACAATATAATATGATGGGTTCTACAAATGAGTTGCAAGTGTGAGAAAGTAGGTCTGCTTTTCAGTTTTTTGTTAGCTTTTTTAATAGCATGATGCTAGGACTGGCCTCAACCATGGATACAAGAGGCATATTTCTGAGTGTATGAAACGTAAGGTTTAGTTTCCTCTCCTTGTATTGTTAGACACATAATCATTTTTTTCTTCAGGCAGGAATAAACCCAAAACTTCCTGCAACAGGAAATGAAGTTAAAAAAATCCTCCTCTGCAGCTTCTAAGAATTTCTAGTTCCAGCCCAAAGGTGCTCCTTTTCTGGGAATATGAAGCAATTATCAAAATAATAACAAAAGGGGCACAGCAAAAGATGATCATCCATGGCATCTGACAGAATGTCATTCCTCATTCCACACTCAGCTCCAGCCAGACTCATCATTTCTGTTTATTAGCAAAGACAAGCAAATGAAGAGGAAAATGTTTCTTCTTTGTTAAAGGTACAGACTACCCCTAAAAATCAGTTAAGTATTTCTACACTATTTGTCTTCAAGATGTTATCTAAAAATGTATTTTTGGATCTTTTTTTGTGCAATCTTTTTTGTATTTTTGGATCTGTTGTGTGCTGTTATAACACAGAAAAAGAGTTTTACCAGGGCATAATTTCATTGATCTTGGAGTTTCAAGCTGTTGTTTGATTTCCCAGGAACAAGAAATTTTGCTTTTCTGTTACAACAGCTTTCTTACAGCCATTAAAATATATTTGAAATTAATTTGGTTTCCCATTGCCTCAAAAACTACATAAGTATCCTTAAAGTTTCAATTGTGCCTACACCCAAAAAGCGTAAGGCTGCGCAAATACAGGCAGGCAAGATATTACAGTCCACTGACCATTATTCTGAAAGGCTTTAAGAAATGGTGGGAAAACAGAGAGCAGTCATTTTGACATTAATTGACATCAATTGGAGAACACTTAGATCAAAAGGAAATACTTGAAAAGCAATCCAAAGAACAGCCAGTTTCTTCTTCTGCAAAACAAAGCCAATCTAATTTGTTCCAATTATTTAAAGCCATACTAGAGGTGTGCAAATCTTCTGGATTTGTGAACTTCTGAGATGACTTTCTAGGTTCATAAAACCCAGTTAAGACCCATGAATGGATTTCTTAAAATGTAAATAAAGCTGAGGCAATTTTACTTGTAGACTAAGGCCAAATGGAGATATGACCATAGCAGCTGCAATCTTCAGCCACTGAACACCTGCAGATTTTGGTTGTGTTTCATACACAAGGTATGTGTTTAAGGCACCATAGCCCATTAAGCCATTCTTACATTCCCTCTGTAGCTGAAAGTAAAGAGCCCTGGGTTTTCCACCCAGTTCAAACTATGCCTCCTTCCACAAATTTTGTGATGGTACCAGATTATTCAGAAAAGAAATGCTGCATGTCTTTATATATTAATGATGGTACCACTTAATGAGCTAATACCAGGGCCCTTACATGGAGTTCAATAAACAGTAAGTCTGAATCCCTCTTGGTCCCAAAGCTTAATACAGGTTTCTCTTGGTCTTCCTCACTCGAAGTTTGATAATGGCAGTCTCTTTCCAACAGATTTTCTATGTACCAGTGAACTTACCAAAGTGTGCTGGGTCTGAATGTCTCTCTCAGGCCACAATCACGTGTCTACCTGAGTCATTCCCCCGCTTCTGAGACTGATTTGTGCTATATTCATTGTGCTCCCTGTCTTTTTTCCTTTGGCAGCATACCTCTTTTTCCCTGACAGCTAAGGTGGCAGCTTGTAGCCAGATATTTATCTGCAGTGGGGAATGATCAAGGTGGGCAATGCCCTTCCCTCTCTCAAATGACAGGGAGATTGGGGCAGAGAGCACAGACTGGATTACTCTGTTCTGTGTCTTCTGTTGGGAATAGGCTGCCTCTGTCCCTCACCACTGACAGCTTCACTAATACTGATCAGGTAAAGGGGTAGTTTGACTAAGCATTGCACATGCAAGCCCAAGTGCATTGACAAAATCTCATGCAACTACAGCTCTGAAAAATGTCTCAAATTCAGGACATGCATTTCATAGAATCATTTAGGTTAGAAAAGCCATTTAAGATCATCAAGTCCAACCATTAACTTCGTGCTGCTAAGTCCACCACTAAGTCATGTCCCTAAGTGCCACATCTACATGTCTTTTAAAAACCTCCAGGGACGGTAACTCCACCACTTCCCTGGGCAGCCTGTTCCAATGCTTGACAACTCCCACAGTGGAGAAATTTTTCCAAATATCCAATCTAAACCTTCCCTGGTGCAATTTCAATTACCTGAAAGGAAGACACAAAGAAAATGGAAAAAAATTATTCACAGAGATACACAGGGAAACTCTGCAAGATGGCAGACACGAGTGGGAACATGGGAAATTAGAGTAGAGAGGCTTTGTTTGTTTTACGATGCAGGTGGTCGGATATTAGAACACGTTGCCCGGAGAGGTTGCTGAATTTCCATTCTTGGAGATATTTAAAGCTTGACCAGGCAGGCATGGCCCTGAGCAGTCTGATCTAGCTGGACCTGCTTTGAGTGGGGATTGAACCACAGGATCCCTGTGGGTGAGAATTAAGGGGC
>VZRW01005944.1:3171-17825 GCA_013398125.1 Aegotheles bennettii
GCAGAGCCACTAAGATGATTAAGGGAGTGGAACATCTCCCTTATGAGGAAAGGCTGAGGGAGCTGGGTCTCTTTAGCTTGGAGAAAAGGAGGCTGAGGGGTGACCTCATCCATGTTTACAAATATGTAAAGGGTGAGTGTCAGGATGATGGAGCCAGGCTTTTGTCAGTAATGACTAATGATAGGACAAGGGGCAATGGTTTTAAACTGGAGCATAGGAGGTTCCATGTAAATATCAGGAAGAACTTTTTCACTGTGAGAGTGACAGAGCACTGGAACAGGCTGCCCAGAGAGGTTGTGGAGTCTCCTTCACTGGAGATATTCAAAACCCGCCTGGATGCGTTCCTGTGTGATGTACTGTAGGTGACCCTGCTCTGGCAGGGGGGGTGGACTAGATGATCTTTCGAGGTCCCTTCCATCCCCTTAGATTCTGTGATTCTGTGATTCTGGCAGGAAGATTGTTGCTCAGCAGGATGCTCATAGCATCTGGCTTAGTGAGCTAGTCTAGTTCTGACTTAGATGCTCTGAATAGCCCCCTGAAGGGCCATATATTCCTCCATTTACTAAATAAGGAGCCTAGGGACACAGGCTTATTTTGTAAGAAAAAATATGAAAAAGGGAAAAATAAGGTTTTGCCAACCATGTACCTCACGTCCCCTTCAGAGGTTCAGTTCTTCTCTTTCTTCCTTCACTGCAGCAGGGAGGCAGTGTGATACACCCTTATTATTCATGGCACAGCAAGTGTTTCTTGATGAGTCAGAAAGGTTATAGAGAGTAGCACATTGAAAGAATGAAGGTCCAGTTACTGCCAGTTCACTTCCTTAACCAAGTTTGCAGGGCAAATATAACAGCTCTACAGGATTTACTTTTACTTTGCATACTAGAACTTGTATAAGAACAGCTGCTTCAAGGGGATAGATATAATGAAGACTACATAATGGAAGCAGAAGTATTATAGAACTAATGCTTTTTAGATTTATTTGCTTTAGAATTTTGCCAGCATTGTTGTTGATATATTAAATTATTTTCTCTATGTTTAAATGTTCTTTTCTTTTAGAATGTGAGTGAGAACGAAAGGAAAAAATCAGTAGCTTTTACATTGCTCGTACTTAGATTATTCAGTGTTTTATGTATGCATTGTACCAGACTAAGATATATTACAGCTTAACTCATTTTAGAAAATATGAGGGTAGTCAGATTCTTATTTTTAATTTTATGAATAACTCAACATTCAGTATTGTAAAATGTTCTTACGTGGTATGTATACTTAAAAAGATCCTATGGTAAAATGACACTTAAATTAAGTCCAGCCATAGAAGTATTATGGGGTTTTTTATAAGAATTTTTCATCTTAAAAACAAATGAACAACTGTTAGAACACTTGGAAATTCAAAAAAATATTTTTCTGATTTTATATAAACTTTTCTGAGCCTGTACAACCCTGGATGTTTGTATTAGCTCTTGCTTGAAATTTGGAGAAATCTGCATTATTTCATGGTTACATTAACCCTCAGAAATATCCCTTATCTTACAGGGACAGAACATTTGAAGAAGAATTTTACAATCTCCTAGCAGTTTATAGATTTTAATGATGTCAGATATGTAAATTTGTGATCTGAAATACAGGCTTATAAGGTCATTTTGCTGTTTCTGTTTGCTATCAGAGAGACAAAAAATGTATAAATATCTGGGGCCTACCACATATTTGTTATGGATCTGCCACTGTGATCAGAAGTACTCAAGTTAACCAGTCCTGGCCTGGGTACTGGTAATACAGACTGAATGAAAATAAGATCCCAGAGACTTTTAGTAGTTTAGGAGTATTGTAAGTGGACTTATTTGTTGATGCTGAGCTCTTTCATAATAGCATCCACAAATCCTCAATGCTTCATTCTGAAAGACAACATTTTGGCCTTTTTCATTCATGTCTTCACCAACTCTTGGCTGGCCTGGAGAGATACAGTGTATTTGGAAAATTTTAACTTCAGTGAGTTCCCTAAATCATACAATTTTCCCTACCCTCAATTTTATTTCCAGCTTTATTTCAGGGCCTGACCATCCTGAATTTTCATAGCGCACATGTTAGCCTACTCCTGGGTCTCCTTCCTTCTTGACTCAAAAATATTTAGATCACAGGACACTACATGAGGTCCAGAGAAGGTCAAAGCCAGCTGCCAAATAGTGTGGCTACAGTGATGAAAGCAGGGTGAACACAAACAGTCCTTACATCAAGGCTTGACGGCCACAGTTTTTTTCTGTGGGTGATCCACAAAGAGAATATAAAGCCTACCTTTTTTCCCAGCACTGAATTAAAAATCAAGGACCAATATATTAAAAAGAATGCTTGGAGTTTTCAACATTTACATCACCCTGTACTATACTTAATCTGTGGTAAGGATAAAATGTATCTTTGTCTGGATTAAGGTATTTCCTCAGAGAGTTAAGGACTATCAACATAGTCGAGCTCAACTGCAAGGTGCATTGCAGGCTTTACTTTCAAACTAAGTTAAAGTAACTTATTTAAAGAAAAGAGAAAAAAAAGAAATAAGGCACTCCTTCCATAGGCAAGAGAATCAGAAAACAAACACAAAATGTGTCTAGTCCTGTTTGATATGCAAATACCTGTGTAAAATAGTAGTCCTATTATATTCTACTCTTTGATAAATAACTCATAGAAAATCGTGCAGCTTGAATAATACTTTGGAAATTTTTCTAAACATCACTGTTTCCTTTAAGAAAAAATATATTGATGGCAAATATTCCTGAAGTCAATGAGAGGTTCCAAAATGGGAGCTTTCACACAGCTCAGAATCAAATCTGAATATTGAATTTGTCCTAAGACATTACAATCCTCCACAACTGTAAACCTTAGTTTATTCCTAACAAACAACAACAGAGAGTGTGGGAGAACAAGGGTGAGATTAAGAAGACAGTGGCAAGAAATTTTACAGGAAACATGTTCTTTTTCCCTTTAAACTGCATAAATTACTCTTCATTTGGCATACACTTTTCCAAGTGTTATTTAATTAAAATAAATGAGAAACATTCAAGTTAAATTTAGCATAACAAATTATATTAGTCTCATGTTATGATAAGAACATATATTACTATTTCCAGCACTTTTTCCTGTGGATTTATTTTCTTTTGTGAACATTATTCTTGTTCTTCATATTAGGAAAGAATGTATCTTATTTATATTCAAATCCTTTATTAGTAAAAGAGAATGTTTGGATAAACATATGCTATGCTGTCTCTATAACTGTATTTTGTTATGCTGTGCTTTGTGAAGTGCATACATTCAAGGCATTGTAAGATTTATAACTTTGGAGAGATTTTACATATTTAGACTGGTCACAATTAAAATATGTGTATGTGTTCTGATTCCAGGAAAGTGTGATCTGTGTTCATCATAAGAAAAAAAGAAGCAAAACATCCATTGGTTATTATAGGAGTAATTTGTCTGGATTTCAAATCAGATCTTTATTCATAAATAGAAGACATGCTTTTGAAAAAAAATTCTAAAATGTTCTCATAGCTGCAGAGGTTTTTTTCTTACACTTTTTTTGGTTCTAGTAGATGAATATCAAAATTTCTTAGTATACTTATGAAAGTAAAATACACCTGCTTAAAACGATAAGAACTCACCAGATACAGAATTTAAGGAAACCTCAACAGAGATTATTTGTTTTTCAGCTCTGGCATCCCAAATCAGTATTTCCTATTTGTTTTAATAAATGGATATTCCTATCAATAGTAATAAAGAGAAATTATTTCCCTTTTTAAGGCTTTATTGAAATTTGCTTTATGCAAAATGAATACACTAGCTTAGGAGGGAACAAGAAGCAATAGAATGATGCATTTTAACTTATCTGAGAAAATTCAATTGGCTGGAGGAAAAATGTTGCTGAAAAATCATTAGAGATTTTAAAAGAGAAAAAGGTGATTACTTGATAATAAGTATGACAGAAAAATATTCTTGTTTTTGATCTAATTTTGACTCTTTAGGGCATTGTGAATTATATGGTATACAAAACCTTGCCTAAATGTATTGCATAATATATCATAAATTGTACAAGTTGATTTGCATCCACTAGTTATATGTCTTAATGTCTTTAAATGTCTTCAGATTTCTAGATGGCACACCAAGAGGTGGGTACTTTCACTGGCTAGAATGCTGAGTTAGGTGGACTCTTCACTGAGGCTTTGAAAATACCTTTCTTTCCCCACTGGCTATGTAGAGAATTTAGATGTTTAGTCCAGAAGAGCTAATTCATCTGCTGGCTAAAATTAGGCAAATACTAGCAGCCTGACTAAGATAAATGACTCCTAATAAGTGAAAGAGGGCACTTAGCAGCCCAATGCTTAAAAAAATTAAAAAATATTTGACACAGTAGAGCAGTCAGGTGAGGGTTGTCTGTACTGTGTCAAATCAGAACAATGAATTAAGGCAGAAATGTTTTAGGCACTCTGGAATACCAGAGCAGCTGCTTTATTTGAATACTGAAAACATCCATAAAAGTTTCATGTTCTTAGTAAAAAGCTGCAGGGAAGCAACCTGTTGCATAAAACCTATGCATGCCTGCCATTCCACTAACATGTGACAACATGGGAAAAACTGGTATCATCAAGCACAATATACAAAACTATGCCTAATGGAAAAAGAGACAAACATAGCAGCAAGGTTAATTAATAAATAAAAAAGAATAACTATATTCTCTAGACCTACCAGAAGTGCTATTACAGTTACTGAACTGTAATTAGATGGGAAAAAGTGGGTTTCAACCAGCAGCAGGGGCCTAGTTGGGATAAAGAAAGGAAAGCAGAGCTGCTTGGGGTTTTTTTGTATTTAGGAAGACTGGGATGGTTTTAAACACAAGTAATGTAAGACAAGGTAAACTGCTTTGTCTCAAAAATGCAATGCCTTTAAACATCTAAATATCTGTTGAATGACATATCTAAAATGGTAATTTGTTCACTATTGAATAGCCAAGAGTTCAGAAATCAATGATTCAAACAATTCCTTTGTTTTTAAGAATGATTCTAAATATTTATGTTATACCCCTGTGGATTTCTTGTAAAAGAATTCAGTAATTTGAACAGTTTCACATCTGGGGAATCCACATATTTATGTAATTTCTTTATTATTTCTGAGTAGCTTTTCATTTCCAAGTTGCCAAAGTCTACATTTATTTCAAAGACAGTTGTTTAAGAAGATGATCACTGTTTCTCTGGCTGACAGAAGACTTATGATTGTCCTCCTCTAATATTCAATTTCTCACATATGTAAAGAAGAGACAAAACAGGAAAACAAAGATTTGAAGTTGGTATTGTCCAAGTTCACACAGTAAGTGAAGTGAGAGATAAGGAGGAGTCCATAGGACTTTACAGGATTTGCAAACAAGCTTTATATTCATTAGAACATGCTATTTTTGATACTGGATAAGTCATGGGAATTTCTAAACAGCTGTATTGACCATTTCTCTTTTTTTTTTTTTTGGAAGGAAATAAATTAGGGAGCAAAATATCTCCAGTGCAGCTGATCCTTTAATAATCAGGGGAGTGATCAAACTGTGCACAGCAAGAAAATCCAGCATCTTAAATTTCTGTCATTAAAATTTCAGGATAAATGCTGAATATAGAGAGCATGGACTTTTCTTCTGGCAATACTTCTCTCCTAAAGAACTTAGTTCAACAATTTTCATATATTTTGAGTATTTTAATGTGATCATTTGTGAAATTTGGGGCCGTTTTTGAAACTATTTCCTTTCTGTGGCATTATATTTTCCTCTGAGATAAATCACAGCTGCACAAATCTTTACAGCCAGAAAAAGGATAGGTATAGGAAACTAATGTGATGTTTACTCAGAAAATATTTAATAAACACGAAAAACCTTTTTTCACATATCTCCAAATAATATAAATATATCAATTTATTTTCAACAAAGATAAAACATATGGCAGCGCTGTTTTCAGTTTTAGACTGTTATGCCTAAAATATACAGTTGCTTACCTGAATTAATCAATAGAACATAGAATAAATATAAACATTTAAATAAACTACAGCAAATAAATTTCCTTAAAATTGTGCTGTGGTATCTTTCAAGCCTGAAAATATTAAGAAAGTCTACATTACCATATTTGATCTTACACCTGACTAAGTTATCAGAAATAAGCTCATTCTTCCCAGTCCTATTCTTGGTTATTAGACAGGACTCCTAATCAGCAAGCCATTTTCTGCAATAAAATTTTGCTCACAGTCACCACCCATGCCATCATAAGTAAGCAGTACATTTGCTTAGCACAAAACACACTGTCTTTTAAGAGCTGTTCTTGAAGATGCTCTGGAGACCAAATTTGCTCTCTGAATAAAACCATAAGCCTCACTGAGAACCAAACATTGCTGGAGGATGTTCCTTGCTGTGTGAAACCCATGTGCTTAAGTATGCCTGTTGGCTCTGAATACACTGCTCAAGAGACAGCTTTTTGGATTTGAAGTAAGTTTTAAGAAGACACAGCAATACTGAAGATATACAGGTGCTTCCAAAATTTCTGAAAAAACAGAGTAGTTATAGCTCTTTCTCACCCAAACACAAGTCTCTGTCCTTCATATGATCTGACACTTTATCAGGCAAACTGAGAGTATAAAAGCTCCTCTCCACATCTAGGCAGCTGTGGTTGTGTATGATTTTATCTTGTTCTATCACTGTTACGGCTTAAATACTTGCTGTTCTAATCATAGTAGTTTAGATGGAAAATATGTTGTCCTATGTGCAAGAATAGGGATAATTCTGTCAGAGAGAAATACTTTCTGAGATCAACACTCAGAAGAGGAACTTCTGCTCTGCACTTAACTTTCTTACTGTCTTTAGGCTAGGACATTTTATTTTCAGTCACCTTGCTGCTGATATTTATGAAGTTTCAGTTTTGTCTTTCCTGTCACAGCTACTGCTTACGTTGTACCCAGTAGATTCACTACATCTTTTCCTGATGTTGTATAATGCTATATGTAGCTGTAATTATCACCTACATATACAAGTATTATAAGCCTTCTCATTTTTTCTTTCTTTCTTTTCTTTCTTTTTTTTTTTTTTTTTTAAGCAGTAGCATTTGCACTAGCTTCCAGTCTTATGTTCCACTTTCTTTTCCTTCAAAACCAAGCTGGCAATTCTCATCTTGAATAGTTTTAAAATTGCTTATAGCAATCAATGGCAACTGAGGCATCACTAAAGAATTTCTTTTATCTCTCAGCTCCAATTTAGATCAGTCATTAAGCTTGAGTAAGCTTGAGCTGTCAGAACATTGTCCCTCATCACATGCTCTAAGCACAAAAAGTTGACTGCAAAATCAAATTTGTTCTATCTCTTACTACATTTTGTAATGGTCTAGTATGAACAATAGACTTTACTGCAATAATACTGTCAGTCTTCAGAACTTAGATAATATATGGGCTTTTTATCTAAGGAATGTTGCTGTACCTCAAATGTGATCCACACTAAATAATTTCCTTATATTTCATCTTTTATGTTTGATCTTGTTAGTGATGTGTACACATTGCTGTGTAGTGCCTTTTATTTATATAAGCATACATTTTAAAAACATGAAATGAAAGTATAAATTCAAATATGAGATGGAAAACAACAATTTAAATATCTGATATATCAAATATATAATATATAAGAGTATGCCATATTCTTCTCAATGTCTCCATGTAAGCAGTCTTTGTTTCAGACAGGATTCAGTCTTAAAAGAAAAAGTGCCAATTTCAAACTTCTGCTTAGGCTATGTTTCTGGAGACCTTTTCAACTGCCTCTTAAAACAGGAGCTGGCAATGTGCACTTGCCGCCCAGAAAGCCGATCATATCCTGGGCTGCATCGAAAGAAGCGTGGCCAGCAGGTTGAGGGAGATGGTTCATCCCCTCCACTCTTGTGAGACCTCACCTGGAATACTATGTCCAGTTCTGGAGTCCCCAGCATAAGAAGGACCTGGAGGTGTTGGATCAAGTCCAAAGGAGGGCCACAAAGATAATCAAAGGGATGGAGCACCTCTCCTATGAAGAAAGGCTGACACAGTTGGGGTTCTTCAGCCTGGAGAAGAGAAGGCTCTAGGGAGACCTAGCAGCCTTCCAGTACCTAAAGGGGGCCTACAGGAAAGCTGGACAGGGACTTTTTATGAGGGCATGTAGCGATAGGACAAGGGGGAACAGTTTCAAACTGAAAATTGGTAGATTTAGATTCGATATTAGGAAGAAGTTCTTTCCTGTGAGGATGGTGGAACACTGGCACTAATTGACCAGAGAAGTTGTGGATACCCTCTCCCTAGCAGTGTTCAAGGCCAGGCTGGATGTATCTTTGAGACACCTGGTCTATTGGGTGATGTCCCTGCCCATGTCAGTGGGGTTGGAACTAGATGATCTTTAAGGTCCCTTCCAACCTAAAATAATCTATGATTCTATGAAAAAATAATTCTTGTAATTTTTAATTTCTTTATATTTATCTGAAATCTTCTTTCATGAGCATATTGAAGCTGAAAACAAAAATCTGCTCTGAACCAGTTGTTTAAATTTCTGACCTGATTTCTTGGTTAAGGCCTCGTTTGAAAAAAGTGCTGTAAAAGCTCTGTGATTTACAGTGTATAAATACTTCAATCTGCTTCAAATGAAATTATTAACATGCTTTAAGTTGTGTCAGCATTTTTAAGAGACCCTGATGCTGAATGAACTAGGCAATACTGTCAAATGATGTGTTAAGTGGATGGTAATCTTCGGTGGATTAACACAGACACCTACCCAGCAACCAATTTACCAGTCTTCCTCGACCCTTGGGGGGGGAAATAAGATGAAAAATCTTGATAATGAAATAAAGACAGGGAGATCACTTACGCTTTACCATCACAGACAAATCAGACTTGATTTGGAGAATATTAATTAATTATTCATTAAAATATCTGTGGATGTTAAGAAACAAAACTAGAAACTGCAGCAAAATATTTCCCCTCATCCTTCTCTTTTTACAGGTGCCATTCCACTCTTTTAATTCCCAATTCTACTCCCCAGATTCCTCTGAGCAGCGCAGAGAGCATGGGGCGTGGGGTCTTATGGTTAATAAGTAACAGATCCTTTCAGATGTTCCTTTCTCCTCACACTTTTCTCCAGTTTCAGTGTGGTTCTGCTCCATGGTCCTTCAGGAAAAAATCTGCTCCCACATGGGCTTTCCATGGGCTGAAGTTCCTTCAGAAAATATCCAGCTGCTCCAAAGGGGGTTTCTCTGTGGACTACACTATGGATATCTGCTCCAGCATGGTTTCCTCCGTAGGCTGCATGGGAATCTTTGCTCCTAGTGCCTCGAGTAACCTCTCCCACTCATTTTTCTCTGACCTGGGTGTTTGTACTGTTTTCTCACTTTTTTTTCTCACTTCTCTGCCTCTCCAGCATTTTTGCCCTTTCCTAAATATGTTTTAACAGAGGCACCACACACGCAGCAGTGTTCTGTGATGGTCCATTGGAGACAAGAGGAACCACCTGTGTCTGACAAGAGGCAGTCCCTGATCTCTTCTCACAGAGGCCTTTCACCTTTGAGCATATATACTTTAATTAATTAATTTATCATTCCTTAAATTTCTTAAAATATATCTCGTTAGGTCAGATGATGGAAGCTCTCCTGTAATTTTTTCCTTTTTCTATTTTTTAAATTGAGCTATTGGTTGCAACAAGTTTCATCCTTTCTCAACAAGTGAAAAAGAACATGACATTAGATGTAAATGTAACGAGACACATATTTCTGATTAGCTGCTATTCATCTGCAGTTATATAAAGATGCATAAATAAAAAGTGAGAGAACTGAAGAGCTTTCAGATGAATACATGTCATTATATAAGAACATTAAATAGAGGGTAGCAAAATAAGATATTGGTTTTCAACAACAACATCTGTAACCTAGCCCCGGGTACTGAAGGATTCATTCTTCAGCTCTCAGCCATCCAATTGTCAACCATAAGGATGTATCTACTTAGGAGATGTACACAAATACTTTTTGATTAAGGTGCAATGGTGGGAACAAACTTTATGAACAAAGCAGAATGGGGCTAGTAGAAAAAAACACCATCAGACTTCTTAAGAAGATGCAGTAGTTCTGGTTAGACTCTCTTATAATACAGAACAAAATTTTAGTTTGTCTTGATATGCAGAGCATTCTTTAATTCAAATGTACAGACATGTTAAATATATAACGTAGAACCAGAGAATCACAGAATAGCTTGAGTTGTAAGGGATCTTAAAAGTCATCTAGTCCAAACCCACTGTCATGGGCAGGGACATCCTCCACTAGACCAGGTTGCTCAGGACCCCATCTAACCTGGCTTTAAACCTTTCCAAGGATGGGGCGTCCATCATCTCCCTGGGCAACCTGTTCCAGTGTTTTACCACCCTCATGGTGAAAAGCAACTTCTTATATCTAACCTAAACCCACCCTCCTTCAGTTTTAAAATCATTACCCCTAGTCCTATCACAACAGACTCTGCTAAAAAACCTGTCCCCATCCTTCTTATAAGCCTCCCCCATATTGAAAGGTGGCAATGAGGTCTCCTCAGGGCCTTCTCTGGGCTGAAAAACCCCAACTCTCTCAGCTTTTCCTCATAGGACAGGTGTTCCGGGCCTTTGGTCATTTTTGTGGCCCTTCTTTGGACTCATTCCATCAGGTCCATGTACTTCCTGTGCTGAGGGCTCCAGAGCTGGATGCAGTACTCCAGGAGGGGTCTTACCAGAGCAGAGTAGAGGGGCAGAATCACCTGCCTCAATCTGCTGGTCACAGTTCTTTTAATGCAGCCCATGATACAATTGGCCGCCTGGGCTGCAAGGGCACATTGTCGGCTCCTGTCCAGCCTTTTGTCTACCAGTATCCCCAGGTCATTCTCAGCAGGACTGCTCTCAATCCCTTGACACCCCTGCTAGTATTGATACTGAGAGTTGCCCTGACCTAAGTGCAGGACTTTACACTTCTCCTTGTTGAACCTCATGATGTTCCCTTGGGCCCACTTCTCGAGCTTGTCTAGGACTCTTTGGGTCGCATCCCATCCTTCAGGCATGTCAACCACACCACTCAGCTTGGTATCACCTGCGAACTCACTAAGGGTGCACTTGAGCCCACTGTCTATGTCATTAATGAAACGATTGAATAGTACCAGCCCCAGTACGGAGCCCTGGGGGACACCACTTTTTACTGGTGCCCATTGAGACATAGATCCATGGACCACCACTCTCTGGACCAATCAACCAACTTCTCACCTACCAAAGAGTCCACCCATCAACCTCATATCTCTCTTGTTTATATATCTGTATGAAACTGTATGAACTTATAGGTACTCATCTCTTAGGTGCCATTTTTAAAAGTAGGAATCTAAGGGAAGATTTTAAAATGTAGCAAACAATTTTAGGAAAATTACTTCATAAAGAACAGAGAATGTACAGTGAACGTTGCTGACTATTTTTGGTCTGTGACTCTCAAAATCATTACAAACTTTCTCATATCATGGGGTTTTTCTGAGGTGTGACATGACAGTATCTACTATTTGTTTATTATCATAACTAATCAGAGAATGCAAATAAAATTTCTGTGTAAAACAC
Organism: Aegotheles bennettii; assembly: GCA_013398125.1. NCBI lineage: Eukaryota > Metazoa > Chordata > Aves > Caprimulgiformes > Aegothelidae > Aegotheles > Aegotheles bennettii. The sequence continues at coordinate 14,789 of VZRW01005944.1, forward strand.
CTTTAGAAAAGGCTAATTCTCATGCAACAAGGCCTCAGTGTAATACAGAGGAGTGTATTACAGAGAAGGAAACCATAAATGTGTCATCAGTTAAAATCCCTCGGGGACAAAGGAACCAATGAGTGTTCATTCCAGAATGACTCTGGCTATGTCCTTCCCCTACGGAAACTTACATCATCCTGGTCTCACTTACAGGATTTGTTATATTACAGGAATTTTCAAATTGTTAACATTATACTGTACTACTAGAGATTTAGCTGGGACCACACTCTGTAAAACAACATGCTCAAACTTACAAATGACTGTGTAAGAGATGTGGGGCTGCAACTTCAGAGCTATCATTTCAACGTTTCTGTGGTAACTTCTAATGGCCATATTCAGCTTATTCTACATATCAGAAAAACATCAATATCTACTGTTTCTAGGAGTCACACTCAAGTTAGCAGTCCTGTTCTGGTACATTGTAAGCATACTGGTCTGAACTCAAAAGAAAAATGTTCCAACAAATTAACAAAAGTTGTGTATATCTTAAAATCATTTGCTTATTCAAAAATGTAACTTGTTTTCTTGTCTATCTCTTCAAAAACTGGCAGTAGCAGAGTAGAAATCAGTAATATTAGTGCTTGTTCCTAAGTCTTAGGACTGACAATTGAACTCTGTAATTTGAATGTAATTATTTTTCTGTTTTATTAACAAATGTTTCATTATTTTAAAAAATTATATTAATCTTTGGTTTTTCTTGACAAAATTATTCAGTTAATATTATGTGTCTTGAAAAAAAACCCAACAGATTGGGTTGAAAAATATGTTGGTTGTGTTAAATCTACTCACTATACAGACATAAAATGACCACGTAGTGGATAAAAGTGGGATAGGTTGCTGTTGACAGTATTCCTGCAAAGATTGAGTGCTACTAGCATTGCTAAACCTTACAAAAAACTATTCTACTCAATATTTTAAAAAATCACATTTTTTTTACTGAAGATAAATCATAATACCAGTGAACATCCCATCTGTATAGATTACATTTTTCTCTGATCAGTATCTTGATCTGGATTTCTATTCATGCTTTGAAAACGGTCTCATATACTGCACTGTACAAAGATGTGATAAAATTTACAATTGGATCCACAAGTACTGTGAACAGTTATTCAGAAACAGAGAAAATGCTGCTTTTCTCCTACACTGCAGTTATTTAAATGTTTGGTCACTTCTTTTATTAATACAAATCAATACTCAGCCTCATTATCATAGTTCAGATTTATATAAAAGAGAGAATATTGAATTTCAAAAAGTATCCAAAGGATATGATCCTTCTGTGTGGCAGGGTTAGATATTTTAGAATATGGAGCTGATAGAACATTTTCGTTTATTCATTTTCTGCCTAAAAGCTTAGGATATCATTTCAATCAAGTTAAAAAAAAAGGAAGTGGAAGAACCTTTTTTATTATTTGCTTACTAAATATGTCACTGTCTAAAAATGTCAAATTCTAGATAAAAACATATTCATATGTATTTCCTAATCTATTCTAGTACAGCTACATAATTCAATTAACTAGAACACAGTGATTTCAAAGTGTATATGCACACAGTCTAGCTTATACAGCATAAAACAACCTGCAAGTGATCCTTTTTTAAACACCTCTAATTAATTCATGCACAGATTTTCTCCAAGTGGTAGGCTGAGTCTTGCTGAATCAATATGTCTCAGGAATTCCAAGGTTTGTCTTGAACCCTTCACTATAAAGTAGAGTAACAAACAGTGGACAGTAAATCTTGAACAACAGAACTGCATGCACAGTTCAACTTCCATATCTCTGTACAATGAATGCTTAAGCAAATGTTCTAGCTGATCACTTAGCAACATTCCTATTGCCTGATATAGTAATTTTTACCTTGTACACTTAGTTCACAGAAACATCAGTGGAAAAATCAGGTTCAGTAGCAATCTGTATCCACTTTGCACAACAGTAAATGACCACACAATGTGTAAGTCAGCGAAGATCACGCCTCAGACAGTCATGCTGCTCTGCTGTCTGGCATTCATTTCACAGTCTCAAATTCCCATACAGTATTACATGAGTTCTGAATCTGGTAAAAGGTGCTTAACTGATATCCTCGAAAAAAGAAATTGAATGACCATGTAAGTACAAATATTTTCTTGTAACAGAGAGAATCAAGATTTTGAATCTTGATTAGATGTAAGCCTCATTTAAATTTGAGAGGAAAATAAGGATCATTAGCCCAGGTATTTAAAAAACTTTCAAGTTATTCTTCAAAAATTTAGATCCCAAACAATGGAAACATTGAAAATGTATTAGTTTTTGGCTTCCCTGGGGCCATAACCAAACACAGCAGAGAAATAAATAGTTAATAGATCATATTGGGTTTATTTATTTTCTTTACAACTCCAGTATGTTTCAGATCCACACGCTATCAATAATTAATACTGTATGAATAGGCAATAAAAAGTTGTAGTGGTATGAGTCTAGATTATCAAACTCATAAAGAAGAAAGAAGTCATTGCTAAGACACTCTCCATCATCTTTGGTAAATCATGGTCAACAGGAGAGGTGCCTGAGGATTGGAGGATAGCAAATGCCACTCCAGTCTACAAGAAGGGCAAGAAGGAGGACCCGGGTAACTATAGACCGGTCAGCCTCACCTCCATCCCTGGAAAGATGATGGAACAACTTGTTCTTGGCACTATCTCTAGGCATATCAAGGATGAGGGGGTCATTAAGAGTAGTCAACATGGCTTTACCAAGGGTAAGTCATGTTTGACCAACCTTATAGCCTTCTGTGAAGAAATAACTAGGTGGATAGATGATGGTAGAGTGGTAGATGTGGTTTATCTTGATTTCAGCAAAGCATTTGACACTGTCTCCCACAGCATCCTCGTAGATAAGCTGATAAAGTATGGGTTTGGTGATCAGGTAGTGAGGTGGATCAAGAACTGGTTGAAGGGAAGAAGTCAGAGAGTTGTGGTCAATGGGGCAGAGTCTGGTTGGAGGACTGTGACTAGTGGAGTGCCTCA
>VZRW01005945.1:12280-32667 GCA_013398125.1 Aegotheles bennettii
ATTTTTCCTTATTAAATCTCATACAGTTGCCCTCAGCCCAGAGTTTAGCCATATATCTCTTTCTTCAGAAACAAGAGCTTAGAAGTGAGACCTATCATCATAATAAACAGATTAAAAAAATAACCATTTGAATGGGATATACACATTTTACTTATTCTTTTGTCCTTTTAAATTTCTTCAGCTTATAATTTTTCAAACTTATTTGGTCCTTGGGTGTTTGGTTCTGCAGCTACCAACAATTAAATATTTCACTTTTCAACAAGCTCAAAATAAGACTGTATTCTCTCCATAATGTCACCTATCCATCCCTCTATTTATATCTCCCATTTTCCTGTTTATTCTCCAAACCTGATATGTGTGAGTGGCTTGGTAAAGAAACTTGACTGAAACAATGTTCTTTGCACAATGTATTTGAGACCAGTTTCAGATTCTTACCAACAATTATAAAGCTCCAAAACATGTAGAATTTTTTATAAAACTGTATCAGTAGAAGACAAGAAAACCTGAGCAAATGTTTTCCATGGCTTTAACACTTGAAAGTCTTGGATACTCAACGTCTTCCACTATCGGCAATTTCTTCTATATGTGGTTTTCTTTTTTCCAGCTGGACCACAACCCTAACCTACTATTTCCAGCTTTTCCATATCTTTCTTTTTGGTGTCTGTACCACCCACAAACCAAACACACTTCAAGTGTCTGTATTATTCAGCTCTCCAGTTAACTTGATCTCATGCTATCATTTTCACTGGCTTTTACCAGTGGTGTTTCTAAATTCTGCATATATTGCAGATTTATGCACATCTGGTAGTCTGACTAATGCAGAAATCTCTATCAGTTGTTTTAAGAAGGCTTATGGCCTTGACACAAGAACTTAGAAAAATGTAGAAAACAGAGGATTCCCCTTTGTTTCCTTTCCTAAAAAAGACAGCAGTTCATTTCAGCTTCAGCATAAACATGCCTTTGCCATTTACCTAAATTCACCTGCAACATATTTTGTTCTCTTACCAACCTCTCAGTTTTTCACACAACCACTGAATAAAAACATGAAAATGTATTTTTGGTCATAACTAAGAACCCAGTTCTCCTTTTGCCTCCAAATGTCTCATGGCATTAATACTTTGGTCACTAATTAATACACCCTTCCAAAGGTTTGCTATAGCATATCTACATATGCTGCCTCAAGGCAAATTTTCTCAACCTTCCCTGGAATTTTCTAGAATTGCACAAAGTTCTACTCTGGACCACTTGTCCAAATGAGACTTTAATGTGACAACTGAAATGGCTGACACTTAAACACATCTAATTTCTGCATTTTTCTACAAAACTTTACAAATTCAGAGAGTGGCTGGGAACCAGTACCCAAGATTTCAAGCGCATTCTGCACCTTAAACCCAGAAAATCAAATAAACAAAAAACACCTGCTCAATTAACATTTGAAGTCATCATATAGTGCACTGTGCCATCAAGGAAGGAACTCTGATAAACCGTTGTCAGTTCCAGCTTTCATGTGTGTCAAACCTTATTGTGGTATACATTAAAAGATACAGTCCTAGGAAGAAAATTAGCTTTCACATGAGGATCTGTAACTGTTTCATTGCATTCATCTCAATTGTTCACCTGACTGGTCAGGTCACACATGTACACTTGAAATGAGCTGTCTGTATATCAAGGAAAAAAAAACACCCTTAGATTTTGAGCTTAAATTGGAAGGGACTCTAGCACTGCATAACATGTCAACAATCTTAAGGGCTTAACAAAGAATGCAAGAATTCATTAGCTGTGTATGTGGGTAGCTGAGAGTCATTAGGCCTGTGCTCAAAGGATCATAGAATAATTCAGAAAGGCTGTCTGGAAGCAATCCAGTTCAACTCTAGACTTATAGCAGTGGTGACTTTGAAGTGAGATCAGATGCTCAGAGTCCTGTCTGGCTGAGGCCTGTGAACCTCCAGTCTCCCTGTGAATCTCCAATAGTGTAAACCGCCCAGTATTCACTAATACAGATGGAAAAGAGAAGAATCTGAATAGCTGCTAAACGGGTTTGGACCACAAAATAAATTATAGATCTCACAGGCACAGTCTCTGAAGACAGACGAAACAAAAGAATCATCCTTCAATATTGTGAAGCATCTTCTAACCTCCTAAGAGAACTATAAGTAGTGTCAGAGCATTTCAAGTAGTGAACTATCATGCTTGGAATTTTTCCGTTCATTTCCATTCACCTATTTCTGTGGAATTCACGAAATCTAAGATAGACAACACATTGAAAACTACAAAATTGTGTTTTCTTTCTGCTTAATCTCTCTTGTTTAAAAATCATTTTCAGACTAACTCTCTGAATCTTAAGTAATTCTATTCCTTTGAGATGGTAGACCTAAAAATAAGCCTAATAGTTTCTCTTGGATAGATCGACCCTTCTCTGTAAGTCCCACAGATTATATCATAAGAATTGGAAGTTAAAACTGTATGTCAAACTGTTTAATTAATGTAGAAAAATTGTTTTAACGTGTGTCCCAAAAGGTTACAAGATGATTCTGTGCAGGAGAAAGAAAAAAAATACTTCCCTGTGACCATCCATTAGTGTTCTGAGATCTAGTGAATCTGTGGGGACACATTAAGCCCTAACAGTTCTGAAAATAACTAGTTCAATTGGTTTGGCAAGATATGCATCTTGAAAAGTGTTTATTCCCAGTAAGGCAAGAGATATAATGAGCAATGTTAAAATTACAGTTAGTATTGCAATATCTGTTAGGAATAATTTGTAGATATTATTAAGTAATTTAATTTGCTACCCTAACATATTACTAAAATAGATTTTTCCTTACCTAAATATGAGCTACATACTGCATATGTGTTTTATCTTCTTGATCTTAATTAAATTTTTACCCTAATATCTTGTTTGAAGACACAGCTAACTCAAAAAAACCCAAAGACTTTCTTATAATAATGTTGATGACTGTACTGGTACAACAGACAATGCACTCTCAGCATGAAAATATTTCCAAACCCTTCCAGGGATTCAAAAGTATTAGTTTTTTTGTCACCATAAATCTCAATGGACTCCTTGAAACCTGAGGACACAAAGACCTGAGAGAAAGTAGTCCCTCCTGTTGGCCTATGTCAGCTGGGAAAGTTTTCTGGCATTAAGCAAAGCAGTGAAATAAGTTTCTAAACTTGGATTATAATAGATGTGCATCAGGATATAAAACAATGAATGTGAGATTGAAGGCTATGTAATCCCATACTTTAATTCTCTTTTGATTGTACATAACATATTTCCCTCTCACAGATCGAAGATGTTGATGGAATGACTAGTGGTTCTGATCACATGTTTTTACTCAACTAATTCCAAAGTCTTCCAAGTATTACTAAATGTGTAAATCCCTGGTCATTCTGAGTATGGTGCCCAACAGTTTAATAAACTTTACTCCACAAAGTTTCCCAACCTTGGAATTTCAGAGAAGCTGATATAAATAAAAAAGTTTGGAGCTGCCAACAAGCAGAAAACTAATTTATTTTATCAGTTCTTACTCACAATTTTGGATCTTCAGGATAATTTGGGAGTCACTGTATCAGCCTTGTCCTCCTTTTCCATATGAATGGGAGATGTACTTCATGCTCCAAATTGAATCAAAGAATCTAAAAGAAAGCAAAGAACCTTATTTACTTACAGAGACACCACATAAAAAGCATTTTCTTTCTTATGTATACAGAGAATAATTGGGGTATTTCAATGTTGCATGACTGTGTCTAAACTGGTTATGTCTCTTCATCTGTCTAACAGATATGAATGAAATATTTGTCTCAAAATTGAATTTTTAGTCAAAAGCCAATAGGAATGGATACTGTATTATTAACAATCTAAACCAAAACATGATCTTTTCCAATATGAAACAATGGAAAAACCCAAGCATCATAATCATGTTTGGCAAACAGACAAGAAAATATATGCAATACTTTATAAAAAAAAAAAGAAGTACAGAGGGACAATGTCAAGGAAACTGCTAAACATAAGTCCCACTGAAGTTTCAGGGAAACCAGGAGGGAAAGGAGTGTTTAATTTTAATGTCTCCAAAGGTTGACTTTGCCTGTAACATTTATAAAATATTGAAAGAAAAGAAAGAAAGTGATATGGATATGAATTCTGTGACTGGTTTTAGTCGCCCTTGAAAGCAGCCATCATAAATCTTGGATGAAGCCAAACAAGGCTAATGATTTTGATCTTCAACTCATTCTTTCTTATCCTTCAAATTGTAAATGATCCTGATGGAATTAGATCTAAGCAGAATGTCTTTCTTCTGTGATCTGCATATCCAATGATCTACACATTTACATCAACAAAGTTAAACCAGTTTTCCCCTCCCATTAGCCTATTAGTGTGTGTGTGTGTGTGTGTGTGTGTGTGTGTGCGCGTGTGTGCACGCATACCTGTGTGTATGTGCATATGAATATGTACACTCTCATGCTTGAACATCCACTTGAAATTTCAGGAAAAGTTGAAAATTAAGGTCTAATAGGAAAGGGAAGCAAGAGAAAAAGCTATCAGCACATTAATTTTTTTTTTTTTCTGTATGTCACACTGGAAAATAACAGGCAAAGTGAATTAAAGAGGAAAAGTAAAAGGGCACCATAACAAAATCTTTTAGTCAGAAACCAAAATTGACACTTGATCATAATATTCTTCATATATCTCCAATACAGCTTTCAAATTCTGATTAAAACAAGTACCTGGGACTGGAAATGAAAATAGCTGATTCTTCTTGGTGAGACATTTCCCATTCAGCAGGGTTTCAGCATAAGCATATAGTTACAGCAGAAATACATTGTCCTTTTTCAGAGAATCAGCACTGGTATTATATAGAATCATAGAATCGAGGTTGGAAGAGACCTTCAAGATCATCCAGTCCAACTGCCTACCTACATAACCACTAAATCATGTAACTCAGCACCATATCCAGATGCGTCTTGAACACTTCCAGGGACATCATACATAACATGTCATATCTTAACATTGAGGCACTACAGTAAACAAAATATTGTGGATATGTAACTTCACCTCCACTGCACCAAGTAAACCTGGTTGCATGACAATATACATTTCCACCTACCATGTATTCATAAATGTACCAGAGTAAATAAAACCAGGGGTTGGGAGCCACCTAATCTGATAAGGAGCAATATGAGAGATTTTCTACATGTGAAAACAGAAAAGATGGATTATTTTGGTACCTAAATTGTGAATTTCACTACAGTTTTAACTGACAAAAAATGTTCTCCAAATCATATATATATATTATAACTTGTGGCAGAAAACTGGAAGGATCTGGAAGGGAGTAACAGGAAGAAAATCTAAAGGAGAGTCCTGGGAGTGGATGGCTCAATCATTTGCAGTATCTGGGAGAGACTGCTTGAGAAACCTTCCAAGTGACTGGTCTCAGAAAAGGCATACTGAGGCTTTTTTTGCTACATTGTAAGGAAAGAAAAAAAAAGATTGATAGCAAATGTTGCAGCCAGAAGGAAAACAGAGTTCGGTCCAGACAATTTTCTTTTTTGCCTCAGCCCTACAAAGGTTTCTATTCCACTTAATAGAGAATTGAGGAAATCCTTTTGGGCTGGTTCTTGGTTACTTCTCGATGGATGCTGCCACATCACACAACTAATCAAATCACACACAACTGCCCTATAAATGGCTGGACCTGACAAAGTGCTGACTAATGAACAACAGTTAAAAGACACTGCAGTGGAGCCACATATAATGCTGAACAACAGAGCAAGAAGACAAAATACTGAATCTGTTAGCTGATTACCTACTTTGTCAGGAAAAAAATGTTAAATTGACTGGAGTATTATCAATGCAACATTTTCCTGACAGAAAACAGTATACACTATAGTTGTGATTTTGTCATTGAAATATGTTGATTGCATTAAGATCAAAGGAAAATCTCAGATTAAGACAGAGTATATTGTAGCTTATTTCTTTTTAAATTTACATTTTCTATCTCATTCCAGTGTTCTAGTTTAATTTATCTTAATAAACAACATCACCAATGTTTCACGTTGAAGTAACTTAATACAGTGAACACAAAAATAATTAAAATTATATATTTAATTGAAATAACACCTATCCCATGTTTTTTGTTATTTCTGATCTGTGCCCTCATTCTTTGTGGCTGTTAGATCCAGTTGATAATGATAATAATTTTTTAAACGCTAGAATTTACTGCAGGGTTGAAACTCTATTTCAATTGCAGTTTTAGTGGGGAAAGCTTTTTGAAAATGGAATCCCTCAATAACTTTATAATTATTCTTTAATAATTAATATTGTCCACAAAGGTCTCTAACTGCTCAGAGCTCTAAAGCATTTTCATTGGCCAGAAATCTTGTGTAGTGAACTTTTTGCTGCCTGATTATGATGGATATAAATCTTACAGTTATGCCCATAGATTCAAAATCACACACCTGTAAATACTAAAAATTCTTTATTATTTTCCTTGTAAATCTTACTATCTAGTTCTTAAATTAATCTCAAGTACAAAATTAATATTCCTATAATAAAAAATATAAAGAAATATTTTGGGGAAATATTACAGATTTTTTCACATGTTTTCCCCATATTTGCATCAATGTCATGTTTATTATAATTACTTTTATTTAATTATCTTAATAAAAATTATTATGTAGAGCATAAAATTAAAAAGGTATCCTGCTTCAAGAGAAGCAACATTTTTAAAACTAAACATAAAAGTCTCTTATGTTTTTTGCTGTTATATTCCAAACCAAATTTTAAATAATCATGGATTTATTGGGAGGAGGGCGGTGATTCTTCTCAACACTCCCGAGGAATGGAAGCCACCTGTGTCAGATCTCCTAGCCCATTTGAAGTCAGTGCAGCCACGGTGATTTATTCAGATCAGTAATCTGCCTTGTGAGTTTAATATAAATTACAACCAGCTAGATAGGGTCATTTGACCCAAGATAGTCCTACATTGAACTCAAACAGAATTCTGCACTCTGGACCCTCACTTTTCTGACATGATTGAGAAAAATATTAGCACAGTGCTCTCAGAGAAGATAATAATGAGAACCTGAATCTTTGCTCTCATCAGCCTGGAACACATCACCCTGTAGCAAATCTGGCAGTAATGCTTGCTATATTTTGAGCATTAATGGGCAGCCACAGAGTGACCTAAACTTTCTGAAGCTCCAAAACCCGATTCCTCTGGGACATACAGTGCCAGTAACTTACTGTTCAGTTCTCCCAGTAAATATTAGAAATACTTCCAGTAAAACATGCATTAAAAAGAGACATAATTTGAAAGCTGGTGTCTTTACAGACACCACAACTTTTTTTCTTAAAGCCATCAGTTTCACAGGGTGTCCCTTCCATTTCTTATCCTGCAATAAAAGAACAAATCTCAGCCAGAGAAAAACACCACAGAAACAAAATAAGAGTACACACCACTTCTGAATATTCCTGTCACTGGCAGGACAGGATTACTAGCCAGCTTCACCAAAGCAGACCAAAAACCCCGAAGTTCAAAATTCCTAAAATCTCCTCCTCCCCAGAAGAGCTGCATTATCCCAACTGGTTTGTTCTACAGTAACTCCTGGAAAAGAGATGCTGGTATTCTCCAAGGAAGCTTGCTCCAGTCACCATGGTCTGTTTCTGTATTTCCCTACTTCACTGTCAAAGCAACATAGGCCAGAAAACTAGTATTAAAAAAACCTACAGCATACACATTTCGTTCCTTCTGTTTGTTTCCCTATAGACCTCTCTTGTAGGGGAAGATATGTTTGAAATCATTCCAGCAAATCTAGCAACATATAGCCCTATGTCCAAATATAGAGCTACATGCAGTAAATATAAGAACTTTCTATCTTATACCTCTTCCTTGAATTTGTTTTCCAGTAATTATGTCTTCAAGACTTTGCAAGCTTCAGCACCAGTGGGGCCAGTTCTGTTTAATATCTTTATGATGACCTAGATGAAGGGATTGAATGCACCCTCAGTAAGTTTGCAGATGACACTAAGTTAAGTGGAAGTGCTGATCTGCTTGAGGGAAGGAAGGCTCTGCAGAGAGATCTGAACAGGCTGGATGGAGGAGCAGAGGCCAATGGGATGAGGTTCAATAAGGCCAAGTGCCGGGTCCTGCACTTGGGCCACAACAACCCCAGGCACCGATACAGGCTCAGGGAAGAGTGGCTGGAAAACTGCTGGGCAGAAGGGGGCTTGGGGGTGCTGGGTGACAGATGGCTGGATATTAGTCAGCAGTGTGCCCAGGTGGCCAAGAAGGCCAATGGCATCTTGACCTGCATCAAGAACAGTGTGGCCAGCAGGAATAGGGCAGTTATTGTCCCGCTGTACTCAGCACTGGTGAGGCTGCACCTCGAGTGCTGGGTTCAGTTTCAGACCCCTCATTTCAAAAAAGGACATTGTGAGGTGCTGGAGCGTGTCCAGAGAAGGGCAACAGAGCTGGGGAAGGGCCTGGAGCACAGGTCTTATGGAGAACGACTGAGCGAGCTGGGGGTGTTCAGTCTGGAGANGAGAAGAGAAGACTCAGAGGGGACCTCATCGTTTTCTACAACTATCTGACAGGAGGTTGTAGTGAGGCTGCATTCGGTCTCTTCTGCCATGCCCATAGTGACAGGATGAGAGGAAACGGCTTTAAATTGCAGCAGAGGAGATTCAGATTGGACATTAGGAAAAATTTTTCACTGTAAAGGTGATTAGATATTGGAATAGGTTGCCCAGGGAGGAGGGGGACTGATGGTCCCTGGAAGTGTTCAAGAGGCGTCTGGATGTGTCTCTGGGTGATATGGTTCAGTAGTGATGTAGGTAGGCGGTTGGACTGGATGATCTTGAAGGTCTCTTCCAACCTCGATTCTATGACAAGTGATTGATTTGATTCAAGGTGCTTAATTTCAGGCCAAAATGAGTCATCTGTCTCCCCCATCCTACTCCTTTTATTTTTTTATTTTTTGAGCCTTGCTGGGAAGAAAAATAAAATGTTTTAATTCTTCTCTGATCTTTAAATGTTCAGAGATCTCTGGCAAACAATAAGTTATAAAGCTGGCACAGTAATTCAAAGAGTAATCTATGGGCATATATATCATCCTGCAATGGTACATTAATCATTACCCTTGAAGACAGCACAAGAATGATGAAGTTTTTCCAATTGTGTCTACTGCAACTCAGCTATATTCTAGTGTTTTTAATCTGTGTCATTACATCAAAAGGTAATAACTGTATTTTAATCTAGAAATCTTTTCTGTCCCCTTCCCAAGTATGATTGGGAAAGAATCATAAGCAAAGGAGAGCTGACTTTTGAACTCAGCATGCATGTGAATGCACAAACACTGTCATGCACACAAAAGTTATCCAGAGAACATAAAATTAACATTGCTTCTAAAAGAGAAATTCATTTCGGTTACTGAAGATAAAACTTCCTATAAAAATAAAGAGGGGAGGAAGGAAGGGATGTGGTTTTAGGCCAGCTGTAGTCCTGCAATTTACTGCATCTTGTGTCACTAAACTGCAACCGGTTCAGTATACTTCAGTAAGAAAATGTCAGAGAAAGATGGGAGAATTTAACTATTTGGTATGGAGAGATGCTAAAAAATAATGGGATAGTAGGTGGGACGATAAAACATTTTTCTGATTATTTTGGTCTACCTTTCCTTCATCAGAGAACTCCCAAAGCTCTCAGGAGCTTTTCTTTATCTATTTATGTAAAAAAAAAAGATGGCCAGTGCTTTTGCATCCTGGCCGAACTAGGACAGGGGGTTTATCAGTTTGTCCAGACTGAAACCCCTATCTGTCAAAACAATGGAAACAGAGAGGAAATTCATGCTTTCTGTGCTGTCAGCACATCCTTGTACCAGTATCCCCACCAGGTTCTTTCCAACAAGTGATTCCCTGGCCCTTTCCATGAGCTAAGTTGGAGCTGCAGCTTCAGCTGGGGAGAACAGGAGGATGGTGTCTTTAATACAATTCTGCAAGACTGATGCTCCAGGAAAAAAAAAGATCTGACAAGTAATCACATCCCTAAGGCCTTGTGAACCTGCACGCTCCTGATTCTCAACCCCATGAAGAGGCAGCTGCCCATATTGATGGCAACCATGGCCAGGCATCATGGGGAAAAGTCATTCCTAAAATAAGGAGGACCCAGGCATTTTGCAGAGCACAGCTTTATGATGCTCAGGAAAGACATCCTCTTTACTAATCAAGCAGCCAATAAATTCTGATCAAGCTGCAGCTTCTGAATGGCTTTACGATGTAACTCCACTTAGAGCTCACTGCTGTAGGTGGTTTTGAAGACTGTAAGGTCTTCACCTAACCTGATTTATTTGGATGGCTCACTTGCCATCCAGTGGCTACAATACATGAACCATCTCCAGCTGAATCTGTATCTTATTTCCATCTTCTTAATTTATGGCACTTGCTATTTCGTGTGCTCCTTCTATCAGCCTTTTCAAGTCCTCAGCAATATTCAAGCACTGCTGAAGCCACTGGAGAGTGCTGCCGTGTCAAGTCAGAAAAAAGGAAATCCTTTTTATAACCTCTCTTCAGATCAAAGGCTCTTACAAACTAGAAGCACATCTATAAGCTTCCTTCACACTCTTCAACCTAAAGCCTTCTTCCCTCTGATGAGGTACCCTGTGCTCAATATGTCACACAAGATTAGGTCTAGTTATTCTGGTGGTATAGGGACAGAATATTAAAAAATCCAAAAACTCTTGCTATCTGGAGGTATTTAAAAGTATTTGCAGCAAAATCTGTAACCATACAAAACTCATGGGATTTTGGATATTGTCACAATCACTGAGTTCCTACAAAGCTTTGATCCTTCAAAAGGTAAAAATATCTTCTGAGCTACCTCTGGCTTCAACTAGATAGAACAATTCACAGCTTTTTGTTGAAAGTGGCAGAAATTTATTTAGACAGGGAAACAGTAGTTTCTACTGCTTTAATGTTTGGAATACAAAGCCAACATTTTAGGCATAATTCAAGTATATTGAGCTATAGAGGACACTCACAGCATCTACTTAGAGGCAAAACACTCAGCCTCACATCAACCCAGTGGAAAAGGCCCAGAGCCATACAGTCACTGGAGCTGGACAAAATACATTTGAGGCTGAGTTCTTTTACTGGAATTGCATTTTGTGATCCAGAAGTCAGTTCTAGAAAAGTTCAGTTTAAAAAAAACATTTTAAGGGTTTCTTCCTTTTTATCAGAACAAACAAACAAACAAAAACACAAAACACAAAACAAGAAACAGCTCAGAAATATTTCAGTTTCAAAAACTCATATTCTTTGAGTCATCAATAGTAGATGAAGGGAAAGGCAGAAAGAAACACTGAAGATTATTTGTTGGGTTTTTTTAATGACCCCAATTTCATAGTATTTCTCCTCAGAAAACTTTCATAGTTTACCAGATAACTTCAGTTGATTTTTTCCAGGTAATTTTCTATGTTTGAGTCATGTAAAGTTTTATTAGCTGTGATCTTCTCACTTGAATAATCACTAAAATAATCACTCCAAACCAAGATACCAGAACAAAAATCCAAAATATTGGTGTATATTGGTAAAGTTGACAGTGTAAGACAGGCAAAAATCAAGCTTTACTCAGAATCCTTAGTGACACAAGTAGTCTTTCAAAGCATCCTTTTTTTTTTTCATGTATAGCAGAGGTGTAATACACAGTTGGTAACAAGCATATTCTAGCTCTCAGGTCATTCCTCTATTCTTTTTATTTTTACAAAGGATATTCAAAATTTTCTCTCTTAGCTCTTCTTGTCCTCATTTGTTAAAAAGGAATTTCAGAAATTCCTCTTCCAGTCACCTATGCCTAACTAAACTAGACTATAGATAGTTGTTAACATTTTGGAAATCAGATCTGCTTCACTGAAGCCCATTGAGGTAACCCAAATTTTGGCAACATCCATCACACTTGTAAAAGCAACAAACTTCTTTGTTGTCACATGAATAAAATATTTTGATGTTCTTTCCCTGAATGGGACAATAGTACAAAAGTGCAAAATAGCCCAACAACATAAAGTGGAAGAGTGAGACAGACTCTTCCCAGTGATGTCCAGTGATAGGACAAGGGGCAATGGGTGGAATATGGAACATGGAAGGTTCCAGGTAAACATAAGGAAGAACTTTTTCACTGTCAGAGTGACAGAGCACTGGAACAGGCTGCCCAGAGAGGTTGTGGAGTCTCCTTCTCTGGAGATGTTCAAAACCCTACTGGATGCATTCCTGTGTGACCTGCTCTAGGTTGTGTTGCTTTGGTAAGGGGATGGGACTATATGATCTTTCAACATCCCTTCCAACCCCTAACATTCTGTGATTTTGTGAAAAACACCACTCAAATTGTGGCCATGTCATTTTCCATCTTCCTGTTTGACTGTGTATGTTTTCACATAAAGGAAAGAGTATTAGATAAGTTATATAATGATGTCCCAATTAGAGTCATTCTATTGACAGCATCCACAAACTTTTCCTGCCCCTGATGTTCTGTTTTATCATTCATAATCCTGCTGTAAAAGCCCAAATGAAAGAATGGTATCACAGAATCACAGAATCGCAGAATTCTAGGGGTTGTAAGGGACCTCGAAAGATCATCTAGTCCAAACCCCCTGCCAGAGCAGGGTCATCTAGAGTACATCACACAGGAACACATCCAGACGGGTTTTGAATGTCTCCAGGGAAGGAGACTCCACAACCTCTCTGGACAGCCTGTTCCAGTGCTCCGTCACTCGCACAGTGAAAAAGTTTCTCCTGATATTCACATGGAACCTCCTATGCTCCAGTTTGCAACCATTGCCCCTTGTCCTATCATTGGTCATTACTGTAAAAAGCTTTGCTCCATTGTCCTGACACTGACCCTTTACATGGTATTGTAATCAATCGTCTCCTGCAATTACATCCTTAATCTTTCTCCTTTACTTTTACAACTTTAATCTCCTCTGAATAATTTGCTGTAAGTATTACACTTTGTGATTTATAGATAAATATATTATTTACACAGGAATATAAAAAGTAAACTAACAATTCTACTGTCTCTTGAACACTTAGTTATGCAGCCAAGTTAGAACTCTTCATAAAAGTTTGTCTGCTACCATTTTATTATATGGCAGGGGTCCTAATGAAATAGGAATTTAATGTCTACAACACCTTTTCAAACACCTAATGTCCTTTACAGCTCAGGCTTCTACTTCATGTCACACACTCAAATAGAGGTAGATGACAGTGAAGCTGAGCTTATATTCATCCAACATTTACTCACCAGCATGCTCTTAGCAGTATAAGTTGTAAGGCCAAATTCATTTCTATCCTCCCATAACTGACAGACAAACTGGACAACCCTACTGAGGACCACAGGATCTTTCCACCTATTCTCTCTGAGCAGAAGCCGTTCTTGCATCTCAAACATATGAAGCCAGAGGTGTCTTCTACCTAACAAATCATGACCAAGTGATGCCTTGACAGCTCACTTGGCATTGATAAATAAGTATCCAGTGTGTAACATCTCAAATTCACAGCCAGCAGTAGGAGGAATGGCTCTGTGAAAGATTGAACTTAACAAGTTCCACCAAAAGCAGCTTGAGATTGTTTTATTCCAGCAAATATTATAGTTTGTTGGGTAGTGTGTACTGAGAAGATATTCACCCCTAACACCCAGAACTTGTGCAGAGGAGTTCAGAAGCAGCTGGCTCCTGACTGCCAGGACATGCCTAGTGAGAACAAAGGGCCCTGCTGTTGGGTTGTATTTAGAGGACAATGGCATGTAGTGAACCAGCCATTTGATAGTCTTTGATTAAACACGCAGCCGCATACCAAAAGTCACCTTGAGGAACAGGAAACAGGAAGAACATTGATTGTTTCCAGGTCAGAACACTGGAAGGGACAGAAGGGACACCAGGAAGTGACGTGGACCAACATCCGGATTATGTGGAAGGGGCGTTACTGGGAAGTAAATGGACCAATGGGAGTGTTGCTAATTGGACCAATGGGAGTGTTGCCGAGGTGCATAACTGCCCCACGCAAAAGGGACTTTAACCAATCAGAGACCGCGGAATAGGCGCATGGTCAGAACGTATATAAAGGGATAGTTAAGCAAAATAAAATGGCTTCTGCTTGATTCACATTGGATCGTGGGGAGTCCATCTTTGGTTCCCCTCACCCTGCAATCCTGCAGGAAGCATGCGTGACTTTCCTCTGTTATGAGCCAAAAGAAGACAGATAGTGGTTTTCTTCGTTACTTTTGTCAGTGGTCATTTACTGAATAAACTGAGTATTCTCTCACTGTCCCTCCAACACTTTATTAAAATTAGCCTTTCTGTCCTAAGCAGCAGAAAAGAAGAGCAAAGATGAATAGTGGTTAGATCCAGAGTCAGAATTTTAATTTAAAAAATACAAATACCTTTTTTTCTCTGAAATAAGTAGAACTTATATAGCTCTGAAATTGTCCTTATTCACTACTCTATGATAAAAATTATAATAAAATTATAATTAAAATAAGGAATTAATTAAGCAAGCTATCCACAATTTTAAATATATTACCTGTAAATAGTTAAAGTGCTTCTAGCAAACACAAAAATAGATCTAACTACAACAAAAATATTTTATTTGAAATTTACTGTTGATTAAGAAATCTAAAAACATAACAAATTTATCCCATTTGAACAAGAAAAAGAATGCTGTATTCCCACAAAAATATAGCTTGTCGACTAGCTGGGCACAATCAAATCTGATGTCAAAACCAAAACTTGTTTCACCTTTCTCATTTAGTTTTTAGAACATAACTACTCTTGCTATAAGTCATCTGTCATAAATACGCTATTAAAATAGGATAATATTTTTCTGGTGAGAATGTTTATAAATGCAGCATAGAAAAAAGAGATGGGCTTCAGTCCTTCCAGCCTGTAGCAGTATGGAAATAAGTTTTGGGAGAGACATTTTGAGCAGTGAACAAATTCCCTGCACAAACTGAGGGTGATGACTGATGCTTGTTTTTTATTGACAAGCTCCTTTAGCTCCTTATTATTAAGAACATGCCTCTTCTCACAAAGCAAGTTTTTTTGTGGACCAGAATACACCTGGGGATTTTCCCTGGTTGCAGGATATAGTGTTGTATCTACTTCAGGAGTTTTGGTCCAGGCAATTCAGACTCAATCTTATCCTTAGCTATAGTAAACTCTGGCTTTCCACCTAGTTTAATGCAACTTGAGGAAATTTTAAACTATGATAATTACAGGTGAGGTCCAGAACAGGCCATGTAATGACGTTTAAAGATATACATCTCCCCATCTCTTTTTAATCGAAGCTAGAGCAGAAAATCTGTATTGCTCAGTGTAAGAAAGTCTGTGGATAGCCACGCTCCTTATCTTGAAATAATCACTACTAGGGTGGCAAAGAAGGATGCCTGTTAAATTTCACAGAGTACAGGGTGTTATAGTTTGAAAGGAGCAGGCAAAATTCTTATTGGCTTTTGCTGCAAGCACCCAGTGAATGAGGGGTGGAGTTTAGGCCCCTGTTGTGAAAAGGGGTCTGGGGTGTCAGGTACCAGGTATCAGGTGTCAGTATTCCCCTCCCATTTCCTGCCAAACTCTATAAAAGCCAGGAGGACTGGCGTTTTCTCTCCCCTCTCCGGCTCTTCCTCTTCGGCTCTTTGTCCCTTCATCTCTTCGTCTCCTTCGGCTTCTCTCTCATGCTCTCCTGCGCTCCCTTGCCTGCAGCTCGCCACGTGGAGCCAGCACCAGAGAAGGCCCAGTCTCTGTCACCAGTTCGCCACGTGGAGCCAGCACAGAGAAAGCCCAGCCTTGTTACCAGCTCGCCACGTGGTCTGCAGCATTCCGACTGCATCGGGTGCTGGGGTTTTGGACTATTTTTACCCCCATCAGCTTTGCAGTGAAGGACCTTTCAGCAGCCTGTATCGCCGGTCATCGGAGCTCGGGTTGTATATATTTGTATATATGCATTTTCCCTTTTTTTTCCCCACCTGTTACTCTTTCTCCCTGTGCCATTAAATTTGTTATAGTTTTTTTTTAATTTCCAATCTGAGCCTGTTCTTCCTTACTCCCCTTCTATTTTTGGGGGGGAGTGATAGAAACAAAACTCTGTCTGGTTTGTGGCTTGCCCTGGCCGTTTGCTAAACCAGCACACAGGGGAACCAGGAAGCTGAGTATGTATTTGGAATGACAAGCACATCCAGCATTTCCTAGAGGCACAGTGCTGACATCATAAACTGATTAGCTCCTACTTAAAATGTATTCCAACCAGACTTAAGGGAAAGTGTGTTTTCCAAAATAATACAGCAGATGAATAGTACTACGGCAATTTGCCACTGGAGACAGCTCAAAATACACTGAGATACTCTACCATTTCAGAAAACAATCTGAGCTGAGTAACACATCAGCATTTCTTTCTGGAGGGGTGCATGACTGTTTTGACTAGAAGAAGTAAACCCTCATCTGTAAATATTATTGCTGTTCTCCTGCTTTAAACCAGTCAACTCTGTTCAAAACTCAGACTTTTCCTTATCTAAGGTTACCAAGAGATTATAGGCCGTGCCCAGTGGGAAGGAACAGTCCACTGCCACACAGAGCCCCCACCAACTTTCAAGGGCTTTGTAGAGCTTGCCATGTGTGAGGAGGACTGGTGGTGCACTACTGTGAGGCAGGAAGGACGAGTGCAGTGCTGGCTGGTGGGGCGAAGCAGCACAGTAGCACATGGCAGGGGTAGTGGTACAGTGTCAAGCGGTGGGGAGGACCGGAGTAGTGACGTGTGCCATCTGCCAATCTGTGTAGAGTTGTCCTGGCAGAGACCTGGCAGTGTAGCAGTGTCCAGGGGACAGCTATTGGCAGTTGTCCTAGGTCCATACACAGTGCTCTGTAGCTGGAGCTAGAGGTTATGTCACATAGCCACAGGAGTTGAGGTTGCAATGGACCAAGAAATTGTGCAGTCCTCTTTTCCTCAAAGCATGATCTGAGAGACCTGCTAATGCAGAGGCTGAGTACACAGATTCTCATTGGCAGACTTATTCTTCAGTTCTAAGAAGGGAAGACCAAAGGTGAAAAAATAGCTTGGCCTCCATACTTTAATTCTTATGCTGAAACTACCATATGCAATGGTGAGTTCTGAAATTCGGACAGAAGAGTTCACCGGGGAGGAGACTGGGAACCATTCCCTTCAGCCAAGCAATCACATAGGAAACAGAATATTATTCTTGGCAACCACAACCCACCAGGGACAGAAACATACTTGTGATCCAAAGAGTGCAATCCTGTGGACAAAGCAGTCAGCAGGGGTTTGACCTTACCTTGAGTACAGTCAGGATTTCACCCCAGGGACACAGGAGCCTCTATCAGTTCCTTCCTACTGAGGCAGTTGCACTCCCTGTGCATACCAACATCCATTTGTTGCTGTTACCAATGCAGTGCAAAGTTGTTGTTCTTTGAATATAATCAGCATCATGGAGGGAAAAAAGGCCCTGTGCCACAACGCCAGTGCCGAAGGGATCTACCTGTTCCATTTGTTGGGAAATTATATAACCTCACATTTCAGTTTTAAGCAAGAACAGAACTTTGTCAGTGCAAGACCAGCAACACACAATGTACCAAGAGCAAAATAAAGAAGGAAACTCTGAGATTAATTGAATGGAGATGAGAATTGCCTCACAGTTCAACAGTTTACTTTTCAAAGGCAACACAAGGACAAATTACTTTGTGCAAACAGAAAATTAGTTCCCAAGGTGTGTGCTTTCTACAAAGAGTCAAGTTAACTATTCAAAGCAGAGGCCCATGAATTCTCACAATTTAGTCATTCTGTTCTGACACATTCAGGACCAGTGAGCTGCTTCTTATCACCAACACTTTGATAATTAGCTTAGACGTATCAAATAAACTTTCTGGACAATTCAGTAGTAAGCAGGTATGACATCCTAATAGGAGTTTTATTAGGCATTTCTCTTCATGGTGATGTATTAGCAATCACTGTGACATTCTCTGCTCTTAGGGGTTTTCGCTTTGCTCATTTTTTACACTTGCTGGGAAATAAATTTATTCACGGCATAGATCTAATCCAATACATGACTCTGTTTACCCTGGTTTCTAAAGTAGCAGGTATCTCAGAACTAATGAGAAGTGACATGTACATCATAGAAGAAATTGCAGAGTCTTCAGCCTGGCATGACCAAATAGCAATGGTCCCTTCTGAGCCTGCAGACAGTGGGAATTCAGTCTTAACTGCCCTGGTCCTTGCATCACAGCTGCCATCAGCACAAGAGAGTGAAAAGATTTCTACTATGTCCCTCCCAGGCAAGCTAGAACTCTGAAATACAAACAAACCAACTAATAACATTTTTTAATATAGCTTCCTAACTTCAGAACAGCATTCAATACATCTCCAGCCAAAACAGGCTCAACATTAACAATATGATGTGAATTTCAGTGGTTTTCTTCCTCTTCAGGGTGTGAACTAGCATGTCAATAATCTTGTACTGGTTACAGGGAGACTTGTGCTGAAGAATCTGAAGTCTTTTTAAGATGATCCACAAACTGGAAATGGCCTAATGCACAATTTTGTTTCAGCATTTCATTAAGTCTCTCTTACAACGGCACCTAAAAGAGAGTCAATGCACTCCACAATTTTTATAATGACAACTTTGTGTTTGGGATAGGATTCTATTGAAGGAGGCAAAAGAGCAATACCTCATTATCTTCTCATTTCTCAAAGGAAAGATTTTCATCAAAAGATATAACCCTAGTTTACCTAACAGAGTAATAATGCCCTACACAGTGCCCTGACACTTGCAGGTTACCAGTGGGTATTCAGAAAGGTCTTAGGCATGTTTGTCCCATGTTGTTCATTCATTATCGTTCATGTGAAATGAAACAAACTCACAACAGTAAACCTGCAGGCCAGGTAATCACTGTTTTACTAGTTTACCAGAAATACTGTATTGGCAGCAGGAGATTCAGCAATGACTGTAACTACAGAGTATACAACTGAACACACTTCTAGTGCACACGTGAAGTACAATCAATCTGCACAGGTTCAGTAAGTCTCAGGCAGGATCTTTTCAACTGTTGCTTAACAGTGTCCTTCTTCCAGCTGAACATTTGCATTTACATTTCTGGGATTCCCTATGTTTTTGTTAAGATTCTACCATGTTCTTTACTACACCAGGTTTGTCTATGCTTCAAGAACACCTTTGCCATTATTCCCCAACAACTGGGGAAAACTAAGCTGTTCATCAGCTCACTTCTGTAAAAAATTACCAGGTCAGGAGTAAGGTAGAAAGTAGGAGAGTTTGTATTGTATTTACACGGGTGAATCTGACAGCTCAAGCAAAACATGTAAATTTAAGATGGAACCAAAGGAACAAAACAGAGTCATAAATGCTGTGAAAATACTCCCTAAAAGATAAACAAACACTTTAATATCCCTTTTATAAATCTGTGTACAGCTACAGAGGACTGTGTGGGATCTGAAATTTTTATCTAACCAGACCTAGATGGAGTTTACTCTTATGTTGCATTCAGAGAGGGAAAGCACTTCACATCATCAGTAGAGATGATACTAATAAAGAGCTGTAATAGGATCAAAGTGGGTTTAGCACTGGCTCTAATACCATTTTGTCATTCAAATAACACTGCACCCACTGAATATTTTTAGATGTACTTTATTATTTTTTTGACTGAGATTTCAGTGACAAAAGTGTACCCTGGTGAGCCTATCAAAGATGTTATAATGTTTTTGGCTTTCATTGTAATGATATTTTTTTTCTAGATTTACAACAGTCATGGTATCTCTGAAGCCACTTCTATACTAACTTTACAAAAACCCTTCAGCCTGGATGCCATATCTATTCATGGGCTGTTCTCATGAATACTAAGCTTCTTAAGTTAAGTGTATTGTATTCACCCTTCATGATAACCTTAATTGCTCTTGTGAAGAAACTTATTCTAGGACATTGTGCACCACAATATTGGCAACACCTACCATCTTATGTACAAATCCTTTTATTTCCACTTCTGCTATTTGTTAAGTCTTCTCCAGCTTCTTTCCTGATTGACAGCTGGCTAGATATGAGCCAGCAGTGTGCACAGGTGTCCAAGAAGGCCAATGCATCTTAGCTTGCATCAAGAACAGTGTGGCCAGCAGGAATAGGGAAGTCCCTCTGTACTCAGCACTGGTGAGGCTGCGCCTCAAGTACTGGGTTCAGTGTTGGGCCCCTCACTTCAAAAAAGACATTGAGGTGCTGGAGCATGTCCAGAGAAGGGCAACAAAGCTGGTGAAGGGACTGGAAAATATGTCTTATGGGGAATGACTGAGAGAGCTGCGGTTGTTCAGTCTGGAGAAGAGAAGACTCAGAGGGGAC
>VZRW01005945.1:32728-46150 GCA_013398125.1 Aegotheles bennettii
TAAAGGTGATTAGATATTGGAATAGGTTGCCCAGGGAGGTGGTGGAGTCACCATCTCTGGAAGTGTTCAAGATGCATCTGGATGTGGCACCGGGTGATATGGGTTAGTAGTGATGTAGGTAGGCGGTTGGACTGGATGATCTTGAAGGTTTCTTCTAACTTTGATAATTCTATGTTTCTATGATTGTTCCATTTATTTGGAATCTTGCTGTTCCACCTGAAGGGCAAGAAATGTATGCTATCCAGAATCAGCCGATCCAGAATTAGATACTGCGAGATAATTGGAAAACTTACTTTGAAGACACCATCGAAGAAAATGCTCTTTCTCCAATGCCCTGTAGAATGGCGACAGCTAGGTACAGCTTCTCATCTTGGAGTCTTTGCATTGAATAAAGCTCTCAAAAACCTTGGGCATTTTTTCCTCCAGTGTTCCAGTCCCACGCTAAATATGAACAATATTTAGAATATAATTCGTTATTCACTAACTATTTTTTAAGGCATTATTGCACCTCCATTAAATAAGCTCTTAATGCACCCAAGCACTCTGGAGGCTAAGTTATCCTTATTAAAACAGATATTCTGCAACTTTAAATTCTTAGACATTGCATGACCCATATTAATTTCTTTCTGATTCAAGTCTGATCAACACACAAAGGAATCACAAGTGCTGGCTTTGAAGCTGCACAAAAATGTACTTTGAAAGTTGTATTGTAAGGAAAAATATGTCATGCTGATGTTTTAAAAACAATTAAGAGAAGCAGAATGCAAATTTCTAATGTGTTTGACTTATGGACATGTTAATATCTTGGCACGGACTCGAAAGCTGGAACCTAGGGACCTAGTTTAATGCAACATATGTACACGAGCAGTAATTATTCAGTAATACTTTCTGACTTTGTATGCAAGATTAGTACATCTGGTAATCAAAAAACCTGGTATGTTGCAATATATCATCGAGATCACTGCATTTATTTTACTGATACTATAAAAGGCAATTTTTTCCAGCTTTTCAGACAGGAAATAACAGCTTTCTCATGTGTTATTCAAGAAATGAGGGTGAAACCTGATTCGAATAATGAACTCAATAGAACAATAGACAACAACAAGATGGCTGCCAAGGTCCTGCAAGTGGCAACTGTGTACTAATCTAATTGATACAACATTGTTTCCTTGGAAACTAGCAGTTTGGGAATACATCTTTTTTTCTTGGCTTTCTACCCAGTTTGAAAGATCCCTAGGACAAGAGCTATCCTTTGGTGTAAGTATATATGGCAGTTTGGCACAATAGCCACATGACTACAAACATAACAGCAAGCATAAATAACAGCAGTACTGCTGTCTATCAGGTGCACAACGTACTATTTTCCTCTGGTAAAAGCAGAAAATAATTCATTTCATAGACATTCTTAGGTCACATGGGGCCATGTAATATTCTCTTTTTACAATGTCTTCTATAGGATCACCTACTCAGTACTCCTAGGTTTCTAAGTGTGAGTTTTTCTAAAATTCCAGTCCAAACAGATAAGGATCACTTCAGGGCAGATTGTGCTTACCACTGATCCATAATCATGTTGTGATTAGACTTTTCTTCCATTTATATGACTACCTGGAATCTCCCTAATATAATCTAATTATTAGGTACTGCACTCACCTTGCTGTTTGAAAAACCTTCTAGTTTTAAGTGAGTAGTTACATATTGTAGAGGTTCAAAAGGGGAAAGCTGAAGCTATAATGCTGTATTTGAAATGTGAGTAACAACATTTAAAATGCTCATTTACTTGTCTGTCTCTGCTGCTGAATAAAGCAGCAGAGTCTTTGTTTAGCACTGAGTCTTAAGACAAATACCAGAGTGGAAAACCTATCCAGGTGCTCTGCACTTAGAGACATAAGATAATCTTTTTATAAATAATGATGCTTTCAACTCTCACAAAGGTTCTGTTTTGTGGGAACAGTCAGGTTTATACAAAAACTCAAATTTCTAGTGATTATTACTAAATAATATTTGTGCCTTAAGCTGAAAATGGCAGTGGAAGTGCTTTTTGGCACAGCGTGAGGCTAATATCTGTAATTAAGAAGAGCTTAACAAGATTTTTAAAGTACTTAGTCTGGCCATTCTTACAAAAGTAGATGTATTGGCTTGATTATTTGTTCCTGTTTGTTTATTTATTTATTTACTAATTTCCCTTTCTAAGGATTATGGAGTACCTTTCCCCCCTTTAATTTGTATGGAGTTTGAGAAATTGCACACATTGTTTACATGAAGCAGCAACAAAAGCAGATAAATAAAAAAAGCCTGTCTGTCTTCACTTCTTTATGTGGTTGTGGGGGATTGAATTCATCAACAATGGCTCAATTCCCTTCTCTTCTGAAGCCAGCAGAAATTTCAGCACTAGCTAGGAACTGCTCCCAGCTGACATCCCAGGTCATTCTTAATGTAGAGCATTGCTGCATTGTGTGTAAGGTTTGATAAGTGTTTGCTATGAAGATTCCTGACATTGATATACCCTAGCATACCTATTTTTAGATAAATGCCATTGAAAGTTTATAAAAGGACAAAAGGAACAAGCTCCTCACAAGGAGCGAGGCAAGGCATATTTGTGACATTTAACTACGGCAAGTCTAGAAAGCAATTCCCTAGTCCTTATCTGTCCATGTTAAAAATATATAAGGAAATCCGGCTCCTCACTTCAGATCTTCTGAGTCTCACCTAAGCCTGTTATAGACCATATGTTCATATGCTGTGTGACATGGAACACCTACTAACAGTTTGATCCTGTCATGGAGTGTGAAGTGCCCTTGAAAAACATGAAGTCCATAGGCAAGGAAACTCATACTAGGAGGGGTAATAAAAACATCTGTTATTTCATCCTGCCTGGCCTCATACATTTTATGAAAGAGATGTTCAGTTCCTTAGATTTTTGCTGCCATACCCAACAATATTGCATGTTAAAGCATGATACCTCTAAATACCTGCCACTCTCCATTTCTGAAGAAAGGGATCATTTGGGAAAATGTGCAGTGCTTGTGGAGGTACAACAGATGGTGGCTAAGAAGGAAAGAAGTAAAGTGTCAGATCCATGGAGGTGTTTCAGTGATAAATATCTTCACCTCATCTTCTCTTCCCTCCTTCTACTAGTCACTGATGATGTGGGATGGGATAGGATTCTGTCCATAAACACCTGGCTCTGAAGCTGGTGCTGCAGGCAGAGCTTCGGGTTTTTTGCTCATAGCTGGTTTTATAAGACACCAGGCCTGGTGGTAAAATGCAGGAAAAGCCTAACTACCAGGGGGAAAAGGGTTCTGGGGCAAGAGTTAGCAGCACTCATTCAACAATATCAAAAGCCTTTGAGAAATCCAGGTAGACAATGTCCACTGCTCCACCAACTGAGAAAGATGGAAGGATCAAGAGTCACAGTTTGGACAATTCAAGCAGCTGAGAACATCTATAGTTACAGTAACTACTCCACACCTAGAAGACACTAAGAGGTAGTGTATTATGATGTGACCACCAAATACCTGCTTAATGCCTTATGTGCATCTTTTCTGTCAACAGGTAAACTGATAAAATAAGGCTTGGAATTTCCAAGCAATTTCATGAGCGCTTACTTGTCACTACACTTTTAAGAAATATTTAATCTCTCCCTGGGTTCAAATTATACCTTCAAACAGTTCAAGGAACTGTTCAAGGAAGCTCAAAAGCAGTCATGACAAAAAATTTTGAAAAAACAAGAGAAAACAGATATTTTGCACCATCCTTGCACAGATTCAGGCAGAAGGAACTTCATCTCAGGGATCCATACTTTCAGTGAGGTTCTGTAATTAATAATTTGTCTTATTAACCAGCTCAACTTACAAGACTCAGTAGAAATCACATAAATAATGGTGCCAGCATATTCTGAGTGATCACTGAGTAGCATGTGCTAGCAAGCATAAGGCAAATTTAGAAGAGTACAATCAAAAAGGTTAAAACTCCTTCAGAGCTGAAACTCCTGGAGAATGCAAAGAACAGAATGGATAAGATAAGCAGGATTTTCACTAGTCAGTGAACACGTACTATTCAGGTAAACTGGAAAGTAATACACTAATGCTGAAGTCTCTGAAGATCTTGATACTCTTGCTGGTTGTGAGCTAGTGTGGGTGAAAGACATTACCTCTGAAACTTTTGTAATACAGAAGAGTGTGGACTACTGCATTCAACATAAAAGCACAGCAAGCACAGGGACGTATTTAAAGACAGCACACACAATATAGTGGGAAGTGATCTACAGCAGAAAAGCCAGCCTCAGTGTGCAGTAGAACTGAATGTATCAAAGCAGGCTGGACTTAAATTGTGCTTTGCAACAGAGATCACTCAGAGATCATCGAATCATCAAGGTTGGAAGAGACCTTCAAGATCATCCAGTACAACCGCCTACCTACATCACCACTAAACCATATCACCCAGTGCCACATCCAGACACATGTTGACTAGCTCCAGGTACAGTGACTCCACCACCTCCCTGGGCAACCTATTCCAATATCTAATCACCCTTACAGTGAAAAAATTTTTCCTAATGTCCAATCTGAATCTCCCCTGCTGCAATTTAAGGCTGATTCCTCTCATAAGGAGATAGGGGCTCCTGGAAGTTACAGAATAACAACTAACAAGGAGATCTAAAATTATAAAGCAAAGGGAGATTTCTGGTCCATAAAGAAACTAACAAGTAAATTTCACTAAGTGTGCTGTGAATCAGACTCACAGAACCATCTACATTTGTAGTACAGCAGAAAAATAAAATCTGGAGGAAATACTTTGTTGTAAGTAGTGTAACTATTAAAAATACAGGAAAAGTGTGTTGTCCCTGGTGTTACTCATATGTCTTACACATGCCTAATCACAATCATTTCAGGATGAAAAAAAGCTGCAAAATCTTCATTAAGTTTTTCTTGCAGGAATACATGCATGAATACTTACTACCCTATGATACTTAACATATGCAATTTCTCATCCTGAAAAATACGTGTTTATGGAAAGCTAGTAATAAATAGGTAATACATTTGTGGATTATGTTTTGATGTCCATAAATACCTTTTTTTTCTCCTTCTAGCATTCTTCAGTTCAACCTCTTTAAATTTACAGAGTTATAGAAATCTGAAAAAGACTATGTTGCAGGAAAATACAGAGAATAGGTGCATTACCAAGATTAATCCCAACACCACACAAGTAGCATTTTCACAGGTTTTTTGTTGCTGTTGTAATTCAAGTAGTGGTGGGAAACACATAGTTATCATTTAGCAGATAAAATCCATAAAAGAACATTTTAATTGGTCTAAAGGCTGTAGTAGTGGACCAAAGCTGTAAGGAATACAGCCCATCGGATAGATGAAAGTTTTGACAATACCCCAGGACATCTGGGAAGGAGAACCAGTTAGACAACAAAAAAATATTTTCCACAAAACTACAGATTTCTGCTTAGTTACCAACACTTAAAATTACAATATGCAGCAAATATATTGTAGTTCACTGTGTCACGAACATTTTTCAGTATTCAGGTAGGGATAAATGTCAGATTCCTTATATTTTGAGTTGCAGTTTTGTTGCCAAATGTAAAATATTTAACCATTACACCAGACATTCTTCTCCTGCTGTTCTGGTTTGATTAATTCTTATAAAATTAAATAGCAATTAATTTTATCCCTCCACATCACAAGTCCAGCTGAAGGAGATAAGTGGCTGATAAAAGATCTCTGAGAACATTTATAAATTATTCAATTTAAAGGGATAATAAAGCATCTATGCAGAGCTGAGTAAATCCTCCATATATTGTACATAGCTTACTTAGAAACCTTCAGCAAATTACAGTCAATAATCTTTACTGTCAACCTGTTATTCCCCAAACTTTTGCACAGAAACTTACCTCTGAAATGCAACCTCTGTCTTAGTTTTTAATGATGTTTATTTTCACTAAATCTGGTCATCTGTCTCAATTATTTCTCCATTTTTTAATAGTTAACAATTGCCATTTAAGGAGGGTTTTTTCCTCCTGAAACTGTCATTTCAGAAGGACCCACTATAGGGACCCACCCTGGGTCATTTCCTCTTGGGACAGATATTCCAAGTTCAAAGGCTCAAGTATGATGAAGGAAGCTGGTACCAAGCTGGGTCTGTGGAGCATTGTTTAAATATATATGTGGGTGAAAAGCAATATATCTTGCTTTATTTTGATGTAAATAACTGATAACAGGTAATGGGAACCATTAGCATAGTATGAATTTAGACATTTTATGGCTCTTAGGTCTGAGCTCTGAGACACATGCTGTCCAGAAAAAAAAAAACAACCACCATTGATAACTCTGAATAACAATGGTCTTTGCATTTGGTTCTTATGCTGTGATGAAAATATAATTCAAATTTAATAATAATACCACAAGCGCTTTTTCATACTACATGTATTTGCCTCCTTTGATTATCTAAGGACTGTGATACCTGTGAAAATTTTAAAAAAAAATATTATGAAATTATTTGTTTCTTTTTCCCTAGGCCAGCAACTAACTGAAAAATTTTGAAGCAATGTAATTCCTTTCTCCTATTAAATTTTGTCTAAATAATAAAAACATTGAAACATTGTTTATTGACTAGTTCTCTAACATAGTTCATCGTCAGGCAGATATACTGTCATGGCCTATGTTTGAGTAATCATACTTACAAAATTTAATTTTCAATGATGCAAACATTATATGTGGTACACAGCACTTTATCCTAAACCTAGAGTCTCAGATCAGAAAAGAACAAAGCTTTCTCTAATCTCTAAATCACCTTCTTGTTACATGACTATACGAGTAAACTTGTTTTTAGCCCACTGGTAGTAATAGCCTGGTCAGACTAATAGGAGAACTCTCTGTCACCAGGACCATTCAGATGCTCCCGGGGCCAGCAGGAGTGGCAGGTAATTTGGAGGACTCTGATTCATTTGAAAAACTCTGGTTCTTTTGGACATGTTCAATGCTTTTCACTTGTTGCTGCCAACTAGAATTTGCTGCCTTGTAGTCTTTATAACACATGAATCTTTCTTATCATTTGCTCAGATACCATGGCAACCAGGATAGACAGGCAGATGCTAGGAGTATTGTTAGAGGGGAAATGTGGGGGATGAGCAGACTACATCACACTAAGGTTTTTGGCCCTACTATAGTTATCTTATACCCTTCCTGAGCTATAAACATGTACCATATGAACCCTCCTCCTGAACAAAAACCAAAAGGTCTGATGACAAAACTTACGTGGGTGAGCATATAAGCATTAGTTGCCAAAGCAAGTGATAAAAGGTTGCAAGGTTATCCTAGTTAAATTGGGTTATTTAACTTATGAATTCTAAAATACCAGATTTTATTCCAAGTCTGACAAAGCAATGCCAAAGGTGTTACATCATCCTTTTCACCGCACTTCTGAGTTACCTCAATAAACAATCAGTAAGAGTCTGTGGCAGCAGTGAATAACTGAACCCCACATCTTCCACAACTGCAACCCTCTAATGACTACCAAACACCATGCTCCGGAGCCTGGGTAAGGAAGGCACGTGTGCCTCATTAAGCAGCAGTCCTGTTTAGACCACACAAACAAATGATTCCAGAGGAGCTCATTGTGGTAGAAGAACTGTCAAATATCTGAAAATAGTTGCTAACATTAATTGACAGAGGAACATCTTGTTCTGTCACCTGCTGTGACATTGCTGTGGTCACAGAAGCCAACTCACCCACAATGGCAAATACTTTGAATAAAGCAAACAGAAGACTAAGCACTTGACTCTTTATGATTAAGTGGTATCATTCTTTAAGAGAATGTTATTACAGTATCACATTCAAATTTGGCTTGGCTCTCAGCACACAATTAACATTTTCTGAAAATGTGAGAAAAACAACTGTTAATAGATAAATGCACCATAATTAACAATTGTTTGCAAAGGTTGTAATTTAGATACCAAGTTGGAACCATGGAAAATCTGTAATTGAGCAATGATGTGATAGAGTTCAGCAGATCCTATGTCTACTTTGTGCATTATGAAGGAAGAATTACTGCATCATTTGTCATAAAGAAGTACCAAGTAGATCATCTCCCTTTCACAGCAAGCTTGGTTAAGAGATAATCAAAATTTAGCTACCAGCAGATACATTTGATCCTCAACACAAAAGTCAGTTGCCATGGGGATGGATTGTGTAGAAAAGAAATTGCTTGTAAAATGGGTTGGTGGCTAGTCTCATTAGAAAGATGGTCTGTATTTGGCACTGGCTGTCAGTCGCACTGGACAAGCTGATGAGATTTGTGTCCCTAATAGCAGTAGTATGCGCTAGGCAGGGGTCTTTATTATGCTTGATTTCAAGAAGTCAAAAGCCTACCATCTGTTAAAGTCAATGAAGTCCAACAGAGAAGATCCCAAGTAGGGGCTGAGGAGGGAACAGTCTCCATTCTGTCCCTCTTAGTTACAGAGCACACGGACCACATAAGAACCCCAGGGGTCTTTTGCTAGAGACCTGCACAAGCAGAGGTGAACGATAAGCTTTCAGATTTGTTGTTCTTAAATAACAAGTTAAAACACCACTCTGCTGATGACCATTTCTGGAGTCCTATTCTTCGTTGACTAACTATTGCTCCTACACTATGGCTAATTAATTATTAACCCTGAGGACCATGCACTCAAAAGGAATTTGCAAAGAATGAATGGATGATGAAGCTGGACTTGCTGCTTTAAACAGTGATCATTCAAGTAGAAAATTTTAAGTTCAGTATAACTATTTTTGAGGAAACTGCCTTTAAAGATCTTCTTGAAAACAAGTTCTGTAATTTCTTGATTCCTGAACTGGTGACAGTTTTCAAGGGTCTTATTGTCAGAGGGTTGTTTCTCATCTTCAACCTTTCTATCTTTCTCAAACTGAGCACTCCAAAAAACAAAGATAGGGAGTAAATTCAATCCCATCATCATAGTGAAGGACATTGGGCTCTTAAACACTGATCTTACAAAAGGGTGTCTGAGGCGACATTCCTTGTCCTTGTGTTCTGTTTAGAGCTGTGTGGGTTGCAGAATAAACTTTTGCTCCTTGCCCTTTCCATCACTTCTATTTTAATTCAACAATCATAATAAACAGGGAACGTTTTATAAGGGTTCCTGATATATAACATTTAATACTCCACAAACAGTATCACAAAGTAGTTTATGGAGCAATGTATTATATTGTTAAAGAACACTGACTTGCAAGTATACATGCCAGCCCTATTGTGAAAAGACCAACGCTATCATGAGTTCTGCTACTACTGGCATTTAAAATGAGTGAAAGTGTATTAGTCAGGGCACTGAGCCTATGCTCCTGTCCTTTGTTGAATTGTCTCATGGGACCTTTCAAATCCTTTATGTGAACAAATCAATAAGAAAGAAGCAAGGAGATTAAACTTCTGTCTTTATGCTTCTTCCTCTCAGGTATTCAGTTGTTTCCAGAGAAGACAAGAATAAAAGTCCCATACAGCAGATGTCTTGCAAAGGGATAGTAAGATAAGGGAATTAAAATGTCACAAGAGGAAAAAAACATTAATTTTCTTTAACTACTAAATATCACCAGATGCTATTGAGTTAATGGGGTGGCAATGATCCTTGGTGCCATGTAGAAATATGTTCTTCATAAATTTTACAATGAAGTAATATGACATGGAAATAAAATTAAAATTTTTCCAGTGTAAATGATGAGTCAGACAAAGCACAACCCTTTACAGAACATTAAGCCTCAATTTCTGACATGCTGTATGGTGATGTGAAGAATTCAACTTCAGGTTGTGATTTTGGAGCTAATCTTTATCTTTGAATACATACACAAACATAAAAGACAATTAAATTCTCAACAATCTCCCAGAGATAAAGAAAATTAAGGGACACTAATGATATGAATTTTGCACTACAGAACAGGCACTCTGAAAATAGCTCTACCCACCTTCCTCCATTTGCTGCAAATATTCTCCACCAGATTAATGCTCCTTTCCCAATGTTAGTAACAGGGGAAAACTTATGTGTTGGCGGTACATAGAAAGATATTGAAAAACAGTATAGGTAGACA
Source organism: Aegotheles bennettii (assembly GCA_013398125.1). Lineage (NCBI taxonomy): Eukaryota > Metazoa > Chordata > Aves > Caprimulgiformes > Aegothelidae > Aegotheles > Aegotheles bennettii. Next base: position 42,805 of record VZRW01005945.1, read on the forward strand.
GGAGTAATGCAAAGAAATACAGATAAACAGGAAAGACATCCTAGATTAGAGCTGAGGTCTCAGGGATTAGACTTGAGTTGCTAAACTCCCTTTATGGATATAATCTTAAAATTATTAGCTAAACTCATTTAAGTTCAACAGTGACAGATTATGAAAATTGTAGATGAAAATTAACTTTGCTTTGATGTTGAAACATGAACCTAACAACACAGCTGCAACTAGATCAAGATCATTGTTGTTAAGGAACAAATTCCAAGTACCAGATGGAACCAAGCTCATTCAACCCAGGGGAGTTCATATATTCCCAGATCATACCCATATTTTGTGACCTGTGTCTGTCTCCGTTCACGACTGGCTAACATGGTGAAGATATAGAATGGAGATGTGCTGGATTTGGCCTTTTATGATAATGACTTCTGTTGATAAGCACCCTGCTTCTCCTCTCTAATTATTTCCAAAGGCAACGAACAGGTTCAAAGCCTTACATTCTTGAACTTTAATTAGAAGACTAGTTTGCATACATTTTAAATGTTAATCACTGTTCAGTGAGCTGGTGAACTTTGATGGCTCACAACCTGCTCACCAATGGGAGAGTTTGTAGCTCTCACTGCCTGTTGGCATTGCTGTCAGAAGCCAGTCAAGGTGGGACATGTTTGAATGGCATAGCATCTTCTTCAGAAATGCAGGTTCATTATAGAAATAAAGGTATTTAGCAGGTAGTTTGAGCTGATTCAAAAATTGCTTCTTTCTGAATCGTGTCTTAGTGTCTATGTGTCCTCAGGCATTATCTACTGGCTATAATTTCAGATACTACTTTTAAAATAACACATAAACTGCACAGAAATTATATTTATCATGCTATACCTACAATGAGTAGCTACGTGCTAAGCTTGTGCAACTCAAATTATGGAGTAAAAATTGAAGAGATTCAGTATCAGAACAATAATTCATTTACCACTTCAGTTTTTCTCACTTGTTTTTATATTAAAAGTTAAAATAGCATTACAAAGGACATGTTTCTACATTTCAGTGCAGCCAGGCTGATGAAGAAGGACAAACACTTGAATAGTGCAGTTACACAAGGTGCTTGAAGATAGAAATTATTTCCTTAAAGTGTTTAATCATGCTTTCCAAAACCACTTCCTCTGGTGACCTAATCACATAAATCATAGTAAAAGGTTAAAGACAAAGTTCAATTGCACCAAATTATATGTGATAGTTTCTCTGAAATGGATTACTTTCCATTAAAGAGTGAACTCATTCCACTAAATAACCATATTCCTTGCATAGCCTCTGGACTGACAGCTGATACTCTGCCACTTGCTTTTATGGATGGACTTTCTGTCTCCTAAAAACTCTGCTAACATGGGAAAATAACAACCAATCATACAGCCACTTTATTCTAGAAAGTAATGATTTAATTGCTGTCTTACTCCCTTCAATAAAAATGTTACATGTGACATGATTTCTGCAGAAATTTCTTGAAACTCTTCTTGTTTCACATCAGGAGAAACCAAAGCACAGAGGTACAATGGGAGAGCAGGGAGCTGGGAGATGTCCTATTCCTAGACCTATGCACTGCACTGTTTTCTTCCCCCCATCCTCTAAAAGAGATGTTTCTTACTCTTACGTGTTTATTTTGTGTAACATCGATGTGTTTGCTGGGCTAAAGTTTGGAGAGCTAAGGTCACCACACTTCCAAGGAACTGGTGAGACAGTCACCATGCTGTGTTGGCTGTAGAGGATACTAAACAAGTGTCAGTCCAACTGCCCTCTCTGAAAGCCAAAAATTTGCCCTGACTAGGGAGTAAATAAAAAGGAAAATGTCATTCATTCAAAAGTTGATAATGTGTAAAAAGTGGGGGGAAACAATAAGCCAGAACTGGCAAAGGGATTCTGGTATCCCTGCATTTAGCTAGCATAAGCCTAAAGAAGGTTTCATTTCATTGCAATATCTTATAAGATATTAGATACTAGCCAAAGGTTTTGGCAGATTCAGAGTAGATGGCAGGCACATGAAAGGTAGCAGAAATTGTTTGATGTTATGGCAGAAGTATATCAGCTGTATGGATCTTCTATAATATCATCCCCAAGAATGAAGTAACAATCTTAATATTTAAAAAATAATCTTTAGATTTAAGGGTCAGCAGTCAGTCCAAGAAACTGGACACGGTTCATATCTCTGAAAAATGTTCTAATTTCAGGTTCTCTTCCCATGAAATAAACAGCATTTTATCACTTCAGATAATGGTGTACACTTTTAAAAAGTTGTCTTTTAAATGTATGCCTTAAGGAAGTCCACACACCTTAATGTATACTTTAAACAAAAAAGGCCAGTTTAAGACATTAATGAGGTGTTTGAAGTAATATTTTTAATAACATACTTCTCTAAATTTCCACACTATAAATTATTACATAAAAAGATCCTAGGCCAATCTTTCTGAAAAATCAGTACCTAATAGCTTCAATACATCAGAAAAAGTCCAGGCTCATAACCACATTTTTTCAGGCTCAACTGCAGCTGAAATTTTTGCCATCGAAACAACACAGAGGGCATCCAGTAATTATGAAAATCCAGCCAACATACTGGCAGGCAACCAGTTCTCTGTTGGTAGCCTGCTAATTACAAAGTGGTTTCAGTAGGATACTGTAATTCTTAACAGTTAATTAGGACTTTATGATGTAGCTTTGATAGCACTAGTTAAACTTGATTATGAAAGAGGTAACAGGCTTGTCCCCACAGTAAAGAGAGTAAATACATCATCATAGAGGAAATCATATTAAGAAATAAAATAAATTTAATTTAATTATCATAGAGATAACAAAATTAATACCAAAAGCAACAAAGGTCATGCCAAATTAATAATATCTTTTGAAAGCATCACATATAGTAACATATTAGAACTGTCCACAGCTGGAAATATGTTAGTCTTAAAAAAAAACACAAGCAGAACAAAAGAGGGTTGTGTACCAACATCAGAATTTCAAGTTTTGCATGAATTTGCACAACTGTGTCTGTATGAGCAGGCATGGGCCTAGTAGGGCTTATCAACATCCTGAGCCAGTGTCTGTTGAACTTGTATGAGCAAGGTGACCACAAAATGAAAAACTTTTCCAACTCTTCAACTCTAACCTCGGTCTTGCTGATTCCTTACGGGAAATTCTGATAGAATTCAAAGCTGATTCACCTATGGGGGTTGCTTTGAATTGTTCAAGACAACTGTGACTACATAACACTTCTTGGAAGTCTAAGCATTTTGTGGAGACATAGTTATTTGGACCAAGTTTTCCTCACACAGGGAAAGAAATCTGGTAGTATGAAAGGCAATTACATATTTCTGAAAAA
>VZRW01005945.1:46782-63940 GCA_013398125.1 Aegotheles bennettii
TACACCAACCATGCCAAAGAAATACCAATACAAGTATGCCTTTGGGTAAGGTGGCAAGTGTGTCTTTCCCTTCCCCATTCAATGTCTTTCAGCATAACTACAAGCAGAGTTAATTAATAGAAGTCTCATTTTTCTTTGGTACAGATCTCCCTTTTGAGCTCTTTCTACTTCATTCTTGGTATTTTCAGTGGCATATATTGTTTATATAAAACATGCACATCTTATAGAAGATGTAAAAAAAAAAATTAAAATATGTAAAAAATAGTCAAGATCCACAGAAAGCCATTCTGATGCTGTGCCTGGATGGGGAGATACCTTTCCAGGTACTGTTGGTTACCTATAGGCAGACCCATCTTCTAATATACGCTTTATACTTTCAGTGACCTACATAATTTTCCGAAAGGGTTTCTGATTATAGCAAATACTTTTGTATGGGTCTGTTTTGGCTGTAGAGGCACTAATTGTAAGTGTCAAGAGATTTACTCTAATATAGGAAAGCATGTTGGAATTAGCAGTAACATCACTGCAAAGGTTATTTCTGGAGATGAGTTTCCTGCAGCACTACAAAAACTGTACACCTAAGCCAGATTTCCTTGTTGGTTATGCTTCATGACATGAACTTGACCTACTTGAAAGCACACAACAAGCCATTCAGACAGATGCTTGCAAGTGTGGGTAGCCAAGAGTGTGTGAGCAAGTAGGTGCATCATAAGAAGTTAAAGGTAAATTTTACAACTCTTAATATAGAAATAGAATTATTGAGGTTGGAAGAGACCTTCAAGATCACCCAGTCCAACTGCCTACCTACATCACCGCTAAACCATATCACACAGTGCCACATCCCGATGCCTCTTGAATACTTTCAGGGACGGGTACTCCACCACCTCCATGGGCAACCTATTCCAATATCTCAGCAGCTGAACACCCTGATCTTCGTAGTCCCTAAGTAAAAGATGGTCTCCTCAGAAATACTTAAATTGGGATGCATAGTCTTAAAGGACAAAGAACCTTTTCTGTGTTCATTTGAAGAAAGATGTATCCAACTTCAGTCCGGAAGAGCAAGTTGAATACAGGCTCCTATTCCAACATTTCTGTACACGCTAACCAAATCAAACCATTGTACATTCTTTTCAGGTTAGATGAGCAGGCTCCAGATGACCTAACCAGGTTTTATGGCTCAGCACAAGGAGAAAAAGTGGGCACGGTTTGTTTATGAGAGCAGTCTTGACTGATTGTTAGCATTGAGATTAAGCATAGTGTCAACATAAATTAAGATATGACAAAGAACATTTCCAGGCCTGCTGGCCAAGAATCTTGGACCTAAACTAGCCAGCTGCAGCCTCTGCAATGGAGAGATGAACATGCTCAGATGCACAGAAACCTGGCCCTACTAAAACAATACAATGTTGTGATCATTTCAGTGATCACTGATTTTTTTCATCTGAGTTCAGGCATTTTAAGATTATATTGGAATCTGGAATTCCCCATATTCACAGCCACCCCTGTGCAGCTGAGCAGAGTAGAGATCACTTTTCAGAGAGACCTTTTCCTCCCTGGTTAATGAGACAGGTTTTTTCAGTGATCGTATGACAGTGAAGAGCCTTGGACAGAAGTTCACACTGATCAGGTTCAAAATTGGCACTGTAAAACAAGTTATGAAAGAGAAAGTTGTAAATATTGCATTTGATCCAACTATAACTGCCTTTGCATGAGGGTTATAACCCTGATTTTGCCCGCTATTTAAAGTAGAAAAATTGAAAATATCAGTGCATAGTGATCAGGCAGGCTTCCCCATTGATGTTGTACACCTGATATATTTGCACAGCCTTTGCAGACAAATCTGCACTCATTATGCTCCATTATTTTAGGCCCTGAAAACACTATGCTTAAGGCAATGCAAAAACTCTGCCAAGAACAGCATGTCAGGCTAATGAAGTGGCGTGGCTTTAAAACTGACACTTGTTCCCATTAGATGGCTTTGAATGTAACCACAGAGAGAGCAAGAAAGACTGCAACTTCCAGAGAGGGAGATTGCCAGCAGCTGACAGCAAACATGACTAAAAGGCACACGTTCATTTTTGAAACAGACCTTAAAAAAAGCCAATGGGGCAGGCACAGTCCTTCCACACTGTGTACACTCCTGTGTTTACCAGTGAGTCTCCTCGTTACATTCAGTACCTCCTTTCACACTAAAAGCTTTTGAGCTTCCAGAACATTAAAGAACACAACCTGAAAATCTAGCTAAATATCCTCTTTTCCAAACAGTTCGGGTTCCTCTAGCCCTAACTCAAAGTGAAACAAGCAGATAGTGACAAGCACAATGTGCACTCTGCACACTTCTCTTAAGGCAATTATAATGTCAAGAAGGGACAAAATAAATGAATGAATCTCAGGAAAGAGTCAGAAGGAGATTAATAGCAGGTAGTTTGCTACCTACACTCTGTGCTATATTATGCTGCCTGAGCTTTTTTTGCACTTTCAGTATAGTTTTTCTGTAGGTGTGTCTCAGGAAGTAGCTGAAAGATGAGAGAAGTTAAAATTCCTGGCCCTGCTACTGGGAGCATTTTCATTGCAGTTCCCTCTACTCCATTTACATGTGAGTATATTTCTCTGAATATTTAAGAAGTAATTCATAGCCTAGCAAAATCTGCAGGAAGGGCTCAAGGATTCAAAATCCACACATGTTCAGGCTGTGAGACACACATCTGTGCACTCATATATCCCAGTCATGGAAGAGGGGCATGTGATTCCTCCACCAGTACAGCTTTATTCCTATATCATCAGGTCCTTCATTCTAATCTTCCAGTGTATGTACAACTCTCAGCTACTCCAGTGGCAACATACTCATGTGAAGCAGTAGATTTGGCTCTAAATAGGTCATGTTCCCTTCAAAAAGAAAGGAAGGAGAGGTTTGTCCTTTGCCCACCTCTCTGTCAAGTCCTTATTTATCAGTTTTGCCTGAAGGGGAAATTCTGCAGACTCACCAACCCCAACACCATTGTCAGCAGAAAATAATTTTTTACTGTTGGTTCACTGTTATGTTGCCACTTTGGGGTGAGTGATGGACCCTACCAGGCTTCTGTATGTCAGGCAGAGTGCCCAGAAATGACCATTGCACACAAAAGAGCTCTTCTGCACATGTGATATTCTGCCCTAGCCTGGGTTCATCAGACTAAACTGGACTCTTAAAGAGATTCACATATGTGCACTGATACTAGTCTATCAGTCATATATGTGCACATTCAGTAGGCCCAGTGATAGGAATACATGGATCTTATTGCTTTTAAATCAGGTACCTGTGACTGGTCTTAACACTTTATGTACAAAACTGTGATGCACCCAAAATCTAAAAACACAAAAGCTAACAAAGCAGTATACAAAATCTGGCACAACATGAAAAAGGATTTCTTGGGAGAAACGTTTGTGGGAATGACTGCTTGAGGAAGCACGTAGTGTAGCATTTCCAAGTTCTGTCAACCCCATTTTTATAATCCAGTAAGCATTTTTGTACTTACATCCTTTCTGCTGCTGTCTTATCTTATGCTTGGCTTGCAAACCCTTCACCACAGAATTTTTTCTTTTTTTTTTCTGAGTCATCATACCACCTAACATGACAAGTATAGATGTTTACTAGGCTAGCAAGACACTATTTGTTGTAACACTAAGTGAGGATTTGTTGTTAGGTCCAGTACTTGCTGAGCCTCAAAACAAAGTGCATGCCTATGTGTTACTTTAGTTCTCTGCTGATTTATAGCAGCAAAAAGCTAGAGTCAGCTTGAAAACACTGGACCCATTTATAACACCTCAGGAAATGAGTTTTAAGACAATGCTTTGTGCCTCCCCAGTGATGTCTGGCTTGGTGGTTCAGCATGTTCTATAAGATTTTAATTCCCATATCTCTGTTGTGGTTACATCTGAAACACTTTTTTTCCTCTGTTATATGTGTCTGTCAGCTCTACATCTCGTGCTACAATGTAGCTGAGAGGATGTTCACTACAATGCAGCGGAGCAGAAAAAAACCCGAATCTTTTAAATCACCAAAATAAGTCTTAATTAGGTTATTATTACATGGAGCAAATACTCATCTTTAACTCTGATTGACTGTATTGGATGATAAGGCCTCTTAGCACTAATTTAACATACTCAATAGACGGGAGGACTGGACCCTATAGGCTTCATCCTGCTGTGGGATTCAAGGAGAGTTTATGTCAATAAATATAGTGGGAGCGGAACCAAACTCCAAACAACCCCTTTTAGGTCCTCTAGAATTGGAAATCACTTCTTTCACATCTTTGCCTCAAATTGTAACCAACTTCAAAAGAACAAGTTTGCAATCCAGTGAAAAGAACCCTACATAAGTGAATTTAAATCTAAGGACTTTAACATCTGAAATGTATGGGGATAAAGTGGGTCAAAACATAGCCCAGATAACACAGCTTGTTTCCACACTATCCAGAGGATTTCAACAAAATGTTTGCCTTTTGGAGATACATGGTTGTTAATGTATGAGTGGGTGTGACAGTAAGCATGAACATCATTTTCAAATCATTATATGGTGCTTCAGAAACTAATACTTTCTACTCAGTTCAGGGTAATAATTTTATTATAAAAGAGGTCTGTGCTTGTCTTATTCCAAATGCTACATTATATTGCATTTCAAAAAAAGAAAAAAAGTGTAGGAAATTACCCTATAGGTATACTCTAGTCTCCAAAGAAGAATGTCATGCCAACTCATTCTTCCTGGTGTTATTAGGTTAGGAGATAGCTTCCAGGTGAATGTCATCCCCCTATAATGATCACATTAAGGCAAAACTCATTAATTAAAGATGAGATCCTGTTTTATTCACTTCTGGTGTTAGTTGAATAACCTGTGGCATTTCTTTGACAAGAAAAAGGTATTACTTGTCTCTTCTAGTAAAAGAAGAAGAATTGTGCATGCCAAAGTTTTATATAAGCATAAATCAGAATAGCTCCACCACTGGTATCCAATAGAGTATGGCTATTTCTGAGAACAGTATGCACCAAAACATAGAATAGCCTTGTATAATCACAGACTTTCTACTTGCTACACTGAAAAACTCAAGTAGTATTTTTTTCTGTGTAAAATACAACTAATATTTCAGCTGTGAAGTTGAAAAATGCTTCCACTAGACTATTTTTTTTAAAGGCAGGGACAAATTTTCAGATTTGCACAAGAATTTAGACTTTCAATTCTATGAGAGATAGCATTTTTAGATTTGGGCTCTAGTTTCCTTCAATAAATATTAGTAACTTGAACATGTTTTCAGACTCATTTTAAACCATACCAGCACACATTTTGTCTCACAGAGATCCTGACTTAAAAATCTCTATTGATTCTATAGATAAATAATACTCATAGACAAATTCAACATCAATTTCATGTCTAGTTAGTTTCTCTGAAAGAAGTGCATTTGGTAGAGTTGGTAGATCAGATTCCACTGTTGTTCCTGTCAATTCAGAATAATGCAATGGCATTTTTAAAATTTATAGCAGCATCCATGGAATCAATGTGTGGCTCAAAGAGTTTCACTACCACTCTTTCAGCAAGATTAAGTACAAATTTAAAAACAGATCAAAAATATCATTGACTGTATCTTTTAACCCTATTAAATAAACTATGTGTTTTAATAGAGGAAAGCCTACATCCACAATACAAATTCTGCACCTTGGGTCCTAGAGAATGTTGTCATTTTGGTTTGACCTCTGTGACTTAACCTCATCTGCCATTTTAAACACAGATTTTGTAACAGTCTCATTTTTCCATGGACAATGGGTTCATTACTAAATCTGCTCACCACCCACTTCATTTTACAACAGCACACTGCTCCCTTGCTGCCTCCTCCAGTAATATTCAGCTAAGTAGAAACAATTATAGTTGGTATTACAATGAGAGCATAAATTAGGTGGAGCATTATCTTTTGCTGGCTTTGGTAAAATATGTTTCAGAACCAAATGGAAAGGACTTTTATGACTGCCTTCCTAATCCCTCAGTAGGATTACCTTGGTATAGGATTTTGTTTCCTAACACTTCAGCCACTGTGTCACTAACATATCACCTGTTGAAAAAAAAAAAAAAGCAAACAAACTTCAAAAATTTGCAGACCACTATAAAAAATCCAAAAGCAAAGCCCATTAATATAATACCACTATTTGACATCCCAATATCATGTATTTTAACTGGTTTATTTTACATGTATGTACATAAGTAAGAAGGCAGGTAGATAGATTGGCAAGTATATAGATAAATTGATAGATTGATAGGTAGATAGATAGATAGATAGATAGATCCTTTCAACCTTTCTATTTTGCAACAAATCAGCTGGGAATTGTCTATATTTAACAGTTTAATGCATCTTGTAGTTACTCATGTAGAGACATTAATGTAAATGAAAATAAATTGCTTATTATACCCCATAGAAAAAGGACTTCAGTTACATATCACATCTAATTCACTTCTCCAAGAAAAGTATATTAGTGTTCAAATCTGACAGATATTTTGATGAGGGGATATGAGCTTTTTATTTTGGTCCCTCACAACTGGTGTCCTCCAATTATTTTTTTAGTAGAACACCATTACCTTACAGGGTTTCAGAAGAAAGTGTTTTAAGAAACTGCATGTTACTTTGCAATATTCAAGACAACGTTTGATATCAGCTTTCAGTCAGGCTCATCACATCTTTCTCTGCTGTTTTATTTTGTTGAAGGGCTGCACTGCTGAGATGGAGGGCAACTATAGTTGTTCACTAGATGAGAAAATGAAGTTTTCTAACCTTGAAATTGGGATGCAGTCGAAATGGACCTGACTTTCCTTTTTTTTTTTTTAACAAGTGGTGCTCTCCCATCTAAAAGGACAAGTTCAATTTCCCTTCAATTCTACCCTGTTAGCATGGCCCTGAGCAGAATTAATAAATCCATGTATAATTTATCAAAGTCTTTCACAGTCCTCCACTCAACCAGCTCACATGGCATGTACTTTTAAAAAATGATTCTGTCACCTGGAATGGTAGGATACAATTAATGGACAAAACAGGATCAGAGGCACTGCATTTAATGACTAAACTCCCAAGAAGCTTTATGGCAGGCATTCCAAATACTCTCATGTTTCACCACAGCTGAAAACAAGTGCTGACTCACATGTGACTGCCAATACTCATCTTAATTAGTAACAGTTTTAAATCAGAAAAGCTTCATGAAACAAGGGGTCTGTACCTTGCTGAATTACAGGGCATAGCTCTTGAGAGAAATCCATGAATCACTATGAACCCAAATCTCTTACAAGGGTCAGAAAAGGAGTAGGAGCACAAACAATATCACTACCTAAGGCTGGATCACAAATCTATTGTGGAGAACAGCTAGCCCAACTATCCCAGCTCAGAGCAGGGTCAGCTAGAACAGGTCATCCAGGATTGTGTGCAGTCAGGTTTTGAGTATTTCCAGGGACAGAGACTCCACAACATCTCTGGGAAACCTGCTTCAGACTTTGATCACCCTCATATTAAAAAAATTTTATCCTGCATTTAAATGGACGTTCCCGTATTTCAGTCTCTGCCCATTGTCTCTTACCCTATCATTAAGCATCACTAAGAAGTCTGTCTCCATCCTCTTTGCTCCTCCATCAGATATTTATACAATTGATAAGATCCCCCTGAGCCTTTAATTCTGAACAGTCCCACCTCTCTCAGACTCTCCTTGTTTTAGAAATGCTTCTGTCCCTTCATCTTCCTTGTGGCCTTCCTCTGGAATCGCTCCAGTATGCCTGGTCTATCTTGTGTTAAGGAGCCCAGAACTGGACCCAGCACTCCAAAGCAGAGGGGAAGGATCAGTATCTTTGATCTGCTGACATCAGCCCTCCCATGGATGTGGTTGGCCACTTTTGTCACAAGGGCACATTGCTGGCTTATGGTTAACTTGATGTCCACCATGACTCCACTGGGACCCAGGAATATTTGACGCATTGTTCTTAATTTTGTTTCTTCACTCCTCTCTGTTAAAACCATTTTCTTACCTCCCCATTGTACTTTGAAAAATATATTGAGAGCCAAAAAGGTTAGGAATTCTATAAGGAAGAATTTTTATGAAATAAATTCTTTTTTTATGAATGTAGGCTGATGAATTAGCCCCTTCACTGTCTTCACTGACAAGACTTTAGACTTCATTTTCTTCGTCTGTCACTGAAGGTCTCCAGGATTAACTAAAATACTTTCACCTCTCTAAACATTCTTGTTAAGTGTTGAGAGGAACAGCTTGGAGAAGGTAGATATGCACAGGTAGCATGAAAGCCGATATAAATACGTTCAAAATTTCTATAAAATATGTGAATGGGTTTTTCCCATAATCACATACTTTCTTACTGTGACATCACAATACACATCTTGAATTAGAGATACAAAAATACTCAGGAACTTCTAAATTTTTAACATCTCCTGAGGCTCAGTTCACAACAAAAAAATAAAGAAACTTCGGTTTATAAACCTGCAATTTGGCATTTGGATTTGGCTTAGCATTTTTTAGAGAAAAACCAGGGAATTATTTCGGAATTTGATTCCAGACACTGGAATCAAACCTAGAGTTTGGAAGAAAATGAATAGAAAATTAAGATACGGAGCTGTGACTTTGACCTATGTCTTCTCTCTTTCTGCATCCTGCTCTATGCTACATCATCCTCAACGGGGTTTGCAGGTTTATAAACCCAAGTACTAATTTGTAGTATTCTTTGCTGCATGCTTGGCTATGCTTATCTGCCTATTATGAAATTAATAGGGTCTCAGTATCTGTCATTGCTAATTTTAAACAGGAACAAGGACATGTCAAGTCATAGTATTGATGCATTTGAAAATATGTTAATTCTTCCTCATTATTCAGCCTACATAGCTACTTTCCAATAGTACTTTCGTAAATACAAATCATGAGAGATATTTTAACATTTTAAAAATTGTATCTGAGCCCTTTTGAAATGCCAGGTTTCCTACTAATTGAAAAATAGTTTTCATGAAGTTTTTATAGAGAAATCATCAATCACAGGTAGAAGTTAATGCACATTTGGTACACGCTACCAAGTGCTTTTCAACCTCAATTACTTAAAAAAAATATCTATCTGAACTCAGCAGAAGTCCTAAGTAGCTTTCAGTACCTACAGTTCTCAGCCTGGGTTCAGAACAGCTGCAAACAGTTGTATCACATTTCTGTTGTAAAATATCTGTGGTAGTTGTAAAATAGGAAGTAAACAAGGTGTATATTTTAGTCCCCAGCAAGCCTGAGTAATTCCCATGAACTCTAATACAGGCATGCCTGTGTAATAATGACTCTCTATTCTCCTCAGACTAAAAACTGACAGTCTTACAGCCTATCAGAATGCATAAGGAAACACAGTGAATATTAACTGTGATTTAATGCTCCATTTTTCAGTTTCTCTTTGGAAACCAGGAATACTGGACTGTCTTACTCCATTTTAGCTTTTAGGAGTGCACTGAATGGGAAAGTTTTGGCTGTGTATAGAGTAGCAGCTCTTTTGACATTTAGATGTCAAGTGCCTCATTCTGACATTTCATTCATGGGTTGCAATATCTTTTGGACTGCCTGAGATCTTATCTACACACATTTTTCTAAAAAAAGGTTCCCTTTCAGGTGATGAAGAGAGATGGCAGCCCTCCAAGTAATAAATAAGGAACTGTCTCCCTGATAGTGGATGTGAGCAAGAGAGGGGCAAAGGGGTCAGTGGGTGTACATGTTTGTGCACGTGTGCGTGTGCAGAAGCTGACAATTTTCACCACTTGTGCTCTCTTTAAAATGAGTAACAATCATCTTATGGGCTGTAACTCCCTCGTATTTACTCCTGTTAGGATCCACTTATTAAGAGATGTCTCCGCTGAAATTAAGGTACAAATGAGACCATATGCTAAAGTCAATAGCATGGATTTTATTTAAGAGTAGATGTGTGTGAGAGAGAGAGGTAGAGATATGGAAACAGGGAAAGAGAAAGCGTGAGAGAGAGATTAAGCAAAAGTTATCACCACCACTTGGATTCCTGCCATATCCCACTGGTCCTTCTTCGCCCTGGTCTGCTCAATGGTGGGGATCCCCCAAAGTGATCTTCTGGAGGCACCACTTTTATACAATCCAAGTCCCAGGTATCCACTGGGTGTAGGTGCCGTTCCCACAACTTGGGCTGGCATATGTGCTTCCTTTCTCACAGTTGTCAGGTAAAAAGTTTGTCCAAATAGGTTACCCAGATCTGCTTCACCAGATCTGACTTCCTGTTGCTGCCATCTGCACAAGTTCCACAGTCCGCACAACAGAATATTTTGTCCCATGTACTAACTACAAACCTTCTCCTTCATTTAGGCCTGGAATTGAGCCTTCCTGTTTGCCATCTGTACTTATCTTAAGTTCCTGTTGTGATGGTTTATCTTATGGGGACTTCCTTCTCTGACAGTGTTTGAGACAGCTCATATTGTGCTCTTTAAGTCCTTAAAACTCCTCACCAAGTTTCTGTACCTCACTCTTCTCTGACACTGGAGAAAATTATTTACCTATGAGCTGCAGATAAATCTCACTTCTTGGTACACCAAACCACACTGATTTTGCATGTACTCATGTACATAATACATCAGATCAGAAGCCAAAGACAAAGAAGGAGAAAAAAAATCATATGATGAAGACATGAAAGAGGAGGATATGGAGTCAGAATTTCAGGAGGGGTGAATTTTTATCCTGCAAGTTGTTCTCAAAAGAAATCAATATCTGTAACCTAGAAATTCTCTGCATTTCAAGCATTTAGGCTCAGATTTTGAAAGAAACCATTGTGATCTGGAACCCAAATCCTACAAAGTTGCATGTAAGATATTCAATAGGTTCTCAATAACTCCCCACATTATGAGAGTTAATGGATGCTCTGCATGTCTCTAAAACTAAGCCTAGAATTCAAATTATTTTTATAAGAAAACAGAGCCTGAAAATCCACATGCATAAATACTATGGTCCACATAGAGATATGTGTCTTCACAACATTTCATAGTACTGCTCTGATGGAAGAAAAAACTCCAAAAAAGCAGGAGAAAAAGAGGAAATTGTCCATTTTACCTGTGGTCTAAGACTAGCAGCAGTCCCATGTTGAGGGTCTGAATGTGCTCTCTGTTTATAAGAAAATTTGAAGGGTAACAATTTGAAGGGCAACGCGACTTTCTCAGAGATACGGGATAAGAGCTGAGACAATGTGTAAGTTAGTCCACAATAACAAGATACATTAACCGCAAAGTTAGCAAATACTTTAGTGCTTACGCAAAACCAGATAATCAATAACAACATTGTTGCCGAGTCTGACAATCACATAAGCAGTGTATGCCATGCAACTGTATAAAGAAAGCTGATGCACGCTCAATAAACGGAAGCTTTATACCCATCATATTGATGTGTGTTTCTTCCCCACCTCCGGCCGCGGCAGTCCCAGCAGTCTGAGACAGTTCAATCTGAGGCCATGACAGTTAGAGATATTGAAGTTACAGATGCTGAACAGCAGTGTGTTCGGGGGCAACACAAGCCCATCCAGACATTGCTTATATCTAACTTATATCTGAAAAGATGCAGCATTTTTCTATTTATTACTAGTTGTTATGCCTTAGCATGGGAAAGAAAATGTGTTAGAGGTTCTTATAATGCTGATCTGAAATCAGGTTTAAATTGCTTGTTGGCTACTGCTGAGAAGGGCTGAACCATTCATACCCCAGGTGGAGTTCAAAAGGGATTTCTGCACGCCTGTGCAGTGACAGTGAGCATCCAACACTGAGTGAATGATAAGGCATGTATCAGATGCTGCAAGAAGGTTTCTCGTGTCCCACACCTTTGGAAAGCATATGTACATGTTCTTGTCCCAATGGGGGACTTTCCTCCATGAGTGGTCCTGCTGGACCTCTGAATCAACCCTTAATCTAGCCTGAGTTGTGTGTAATGCTTAACACATACTTAATTTTCTCAACCTATAAAGGAAAGGCAGAAGACAGACTCCTAAGAAAGGGAAGAAATTCTCCATGTATGCCTTAGAAATAATAACAAAAATGTTGCTGTAGTTTGAGTGACTTTGACTCCCTTTCCATTCTTTAGACAAAAATATAGAGTGAAAATCAGAACTTCTCATTTGTTAGAGATCAAAACTTTTCTCCCCTTACCCCTCCAGTGCAGGTATAAAACAACTCTAGAGGCAAGGTCTCTGGGATACTCATTGGACCACACTTATAAAGCCACATTACACTCACAGACACACATTTTGCATAAAGTTTTATCTCCAGTGAAAAAGTGAAAGATTTATCTCTTATTTCACTGAGGCTAGGGCTTCACAGTCTTAATTTTCATAGTCCCTGGCAAGTACTTTTAGCGTTCTGATTGGTATGTGCTTTGGTCAATTTTCAGCAGCAATAACATGTACTTGTACCAAAGAACAAGCTGTGGCCAGTAACACCAGTAACTTTATATTGGATCCCCCAAAACTGATTCAGCTGCAGTCTACAGCAGCTCTAATTCAATGAACAGCACTGACCCATGAAAGACAAAGTCATTATAACAGAAGGCTACAAACCAAAGGAGCCTAATAAAGATGTGAGGACAATGAAACAGGAATCAGAAGCATTAAGGGATGGAAAACAGAAGAAAACACAGGTTATATCTCATCTCAGTGCCACACATCTTATTAATATAAAGAAAGAGCTCATGACAAATCATCCCTCATTTATTTTCCTTGTACACAATGGATGCCTAATATATTTGGTCACTGATCCCCTGAAGTAATGAAGCAGTACAAGAACGTACACTCATAACAGTGAATATAGTGGCAGGAACAATTTCAGCCTCCTTTCTACAAATTAAAGAAATCTGTGTTATTTGAAAAAGAAAGAAAAAATGTCTATATTTGTATTTTACAAAGTTTGAACATACAACAGGAAGAGACACATTTTAATGTGTTTTTTCCTTGCTCTGTTCCTGATTTGCTATGACATTTTGGTCATGCCTTCCATGCATTTTTTTTTTTGCCCACAGATGAAGTGAGTTTGCATAAGATAGATACACCAAGCTCTGTGTGTACCAGGTTTTTGAACTGTCTGAACCATGGATCTTTATCAATGGATAAGGAATTGGCTGGATGGTTGCACTCAAAGAGTCGTGGTGAATGGCTCCATCTCCAAGTGGAGACCAGTATCAAGTAGCATTCCTCAGGTGTCAGTATTGGGACTGATCCTCTTTAACATCTTTGTCAGTGGCATGGACAGTGGGATCGAGTGTGTTCTCAGCAAGGTTTCTGATGACACCAAGCTGTGTGGTGTGGTCAACACACTGGAGAGAAGGGATGCCATCCAGAGGGACCTTAACAGGCTGGAGAGGTGGGCCCATGCAAACTGCCTGAAGTTCAACAAGGCCAAGCGCAAGGTCCTGCACATGGGTCAGGGCAATCCCATGTACAAATACAAACTGGGTGGAGAATGGATTGAGAACAGCCCTAAGCAGAAGGACTTGGGAGTGTTGGTTGATGAGAAGCTCAACATGAACTGGCAGTGTGTTCTTGTAGCTCAAAAAGCTGGCAGTATCCTGGGCTGTATCAAAAGAAGCATTGCCAGCAAGTCCAGGGAGGTGATCCTCTCCAACTACTCTGCTCTTGTGAGATCCCACCTGGAGTACTGTGTCCAATTCTGGAGTCCCCAACATAAGAAGGACACGGAGCTGTTGGAACGGGTCCATAGGAGGGCCATGAAGATGATCAGAGGGCTGGAGCACCTCTCCTATGAATACAGGCTGAGAGAGTTGGGGTTGTTAAGCCTGGAGAAGCAAAGGCTCCAATGAGACCTAGCAGCCTTTCAGTATCTGAAAGTGGCCCAGACAAAAGCTGGAGAGCAACTTTATACAAGGGCATATATTGCTAGGACAAGGGGAAACAGGTTCAAACTAAAGGAAGATAGATTTAGATTGGATATTAGGAAGAAATTCTTTCCTGTGAGGGTGGTGAGACTCTGGCACAGGTTGCCTAGAGAAGCTGTGGCTGCCCCCTCCCTGGAAGTGTACAACACCAGGTTGGATGGGGCTTTAAGCAACCTGGTGTAGTGGGAGGCAACCCTGGTCATGGCAGAGGTGTTGGAACTAGATGATTTTTAAGGTCCCTTCTAACCCAAACATTCTATGATTCTGTGATTTAGTTCTGTTATTCCTTCCTCTCTAGCTGATACTATGTGTGTTCACCAGCAGTTGAGGGAAAGGATAGAGCTTCATCCCCACTCACCGTTTATTCACTCTCCATGAGGCAGCAGAGAACATAATGCAGCCTGTCAAAGAGGTGATGGAACTGTGGGTCAGGACTTAACAGGAAGAGCTACATTGGGTCTAAGCTGCAAGTGTCATTCTAAAATCTGCTTTTTTCACTCTTAACACTCGGAAAGCAGGAAAGTAAACAAAGGCAAGAAAACACCCGTTTCTGGTTCCAGTTTTACTGGTGAGGATCATGTGTTCTTACTTCGACTGATCTAGTTCGTGGGAGCCAAAATGATGTCCAGACAGTTCCTCATGAAAAGAAGGCTCAATATAATGGTAACACTTGTTAGTATTTATTGAGGAGTGATGAGTTAAAGTGAGCGCTTAACCTGTCCTGATATTAAAAATGCCATGTCTCTAGTCAGATAATATCTTTCTTAGGTCCCTCTCCAAGGTTCGCAACACTCTTTGGACACAATTTCTTCTGGTGCAGCTTACTATTAACCATGTACATGAGGCAAATGGCACCATTCAGCTTTCAGATTTTACATTTATAAAGCATGCTGATATCCTCTGACTGCAGAATCTCTCATAGTTACATACAAAATATCTGAGATATTATTTAACCTCAGGTGTGATCAAATGGGGAATAAACACAGCTGTAGGATGCTTCCTTTCTTCCCCAGATGCTCTATT
Source organism: Aegotheles bennettii (assembly GCA_013398125.1). Lineage (NCBI taxonomy): Eukaryota > Metazoa > Chordata > Aves > Caprimulgiformes > Aegothelidae > Aegotheles > Aegotheles bennettii. The sequence goes on from VZRW01005945.1 coordinate 61,726, forward strand.
GTTGCTTGGTTTTAGCTGCAATAAAAATTTTTCTGGTGTTACAATAAGTACAGAGTCCAGTGACTTCTTAAAAAACAAAACAAACCAAACCTTGCATAACACTTAGTTCAAGTGCAAGCATGTATCTCCCAATATACTCTGGAGACACAGTGTTTTGTTTTACATCATTCAAAGGCCAAGCATGAGCTCAGTAATCATGAGTGAATGAACAACTCATACCCAAGATGTGAAGCAAGGGAAATACTTTCTGGGAATAGCATCGCCTGGGACACCAAACCAGAAAGAAGAAATTAGAGCAGCTCCTCACCACCGATGCTTGCATTAAACCAGGCTGCACAATAGAGAGTTTGCAGCTGCATGTTATTGCACATAATCAGCAGTCCTGACAGAACCGTAAGTGCTTGTCCAAATGAAAGGAGAATAAACCAAAAAATAGTTCAGGGAGGAGGCAAGGGAGAGGGGACAAGAGAGCAACATGCTCTTAATGCCATTTTTGTGTGCTACTCCAGCACCTGCATTAAGAACTAAGCCTTGCTATTGAGAGAGACATAGAAATAACTAGAGGATGGGCGATGCCCTGCCTCCATAGAGCAGCAGCTCTGCCATGATGTTCCTTGATTCATACTGTCTGTGTTACAGTAAACTCCAGAATAGTTCACCGGGAGGCATGGAGTGCACAAATAAAGTCTTCCATATTTGCCAGATACAAAAAAAAAAAAAAAATCCTTTCAGCTTCCACTAATTCTCCAGTAGCCCGGACAGATCCCAGAGCCCTGGCAGCAGCTGCAGAGACAGAGGACACAGGCTGATGTGCAAGTGCACACACTGCAGAAGGGCTGCTTGGCTCAGTTTGCTCCAGACGTTGAGGGGAGCTGGGTTCCGTCCTCCACTGTGTAATTTGTTGTTGCTTTCTTGCTCTGGGGGAAAAGGGTAAAAAGCTAGTGTTTTTCCACTTAAAGAGGAACAGTACAGAAAGAGTTAAAATAAGAGCTTGAATGTTTAATCTGCCAGAAACATGAGAAGAGCAATCAAATCTGGGATAAGTAGCTCCGAATGAGGTATGCCTGATTGCTTTAGGCCATGCTGTTTGTCAGTCTTTTAAAATTCAAGTCATTACCAGATGCTGATCTGCTATAATATTGTGATATTTTATCTGATTACACTTATCTGATTGTGCCATATCTGCTATTTGCCTTCCCATTTTTCTATGTATATTAAATGCAGGTGGTTTTATTATTCAGAGAGCTAGAAAGTATTGACTGCTCTGAATATAAATGGGGATATTATACCATTACCTTGCTCTGAAAGCAGAGTCATTCAGTGTGTAAATCATATGCAAGGTACCTAGTGGAGACACAATACACCACAATGTCTTGAGAGAGAAAGCAATGAGGAAGAGATAAGGAGATAAAAATTTAAGGCATTGTTAAAGAAGGGTAATCTTCATAATCCTATTTAGTTCTTTCAAACCACCGTTTGTTGATAATATAACCTTTATAGTCAAAACTTTTTTTAAGTTTATTAAGTATCTCTTGGTGAAGTTATTGCCACATGGAACATTATCAATAATGGGACTGAAAAAGGAACAAGATCACCAACCAACCAAGCATTTTAGCTGCTTTCAATAAGATGCAGAAGGGATGCATACATTTCTGCAAAAGCTCTGTGGACCTTTCCTCTCCTCACCGCAAGGCTTACTGTGAGTACAGGGCTTCAGGATTCCCTGAAGAAATGTACAGGAATCACTTACAGCATATCTGAACAGCAGATTAGGGTAGCAGAGCAAAGGGACTTTGTCTGATATCAATATGTAAATATAATGAAGTTAATCTAGAGACCCTCTTTTGCTTGCAAGAAAAATTCCTTGATGGTTTCACTGTGATAAATTAAGAGCATGACAAATCCCGTTGTGAGGATGGTTAGAACTGCTACTAAATCACCGAAAGTCTGAGACTGGAGGCACCTGTGGAGATCACCTAGCCCAGCTCCCTTGCTGAGACACAGCAGGTTGATCAGGACAGTGTGCACTTAGGTTTTGGATATCTCTAGGCATGGAGACTCCACAACCTCTCTGAGAAACCTGTTCCTGTGCTCAAAAACCCACACGGTAAAGAAGTGTTTCCTCATGTTTAAATGGACTTCCCTGTCTTTCACTTTGTGCTTTATGCCTCTTGCCCTGTCACTGGGCACCCCAGAGAAGAGTCTGGCTCCATCT
>VZRW01005945.1:65237-86307 GCA_013398125.1 Aegotheles bennettii
ATCTTCTTTATTTGCCCCATGAGGTATTTATACACACACCATTAAAGTCATCGCTAAACCTTCTCTTCTCCAGGCTAAACAGTCTCAGCTCTCTCAGTCCGTCCTCGTAGGAGAGATGCTCTAGTCCTTTCATCATCTTTGTGGCCATCTCTAGATGTTATTCCTCTCCTTTGACTGTTTCAGTGTAATCTCTTGTGATACTGCTCAACTTCCAATAGCCCTGACCTGACATGTGCAGGTAAATGCTCAACAAACAAGTAAAAGCATAAAATAGCTAATGTCTTCCCATCCCTGACCCCACCAATTCTGCTTGCAACAGTCAGAAGGACACCAGGGCTGTCAAGTCCCCAAGACAGACTACAGCACAAAGCAACACCCCCCATTTCTGTTTATAGGAATGATTTCAGAGGGCATGACTAGGACTCCGGAGGGAGATGGTGTTGGTGAAGTGGACAGTAACTCTAAGTAAAGAAAGACAACCTTATGTAGACACTGGTAAGAGATAGAGGGGAGCAGGATGTGCAGAAGTCAGGTGGGGGAAATCTCTATAATTAAGACACAGCAGGCCCCAACTTCTCTGAAGAAGAAAAGAAAAAAAAACAAAGGAGAGAAGGGGCCATCAACACAAGAGCCAAGGATGAACTGCTCAGAGACTCAAAAGTTTAAGAAAAACAATCAAATAAAAAAAAATCCCAAATATGGGAGAAAGAGCCACAGCTACTGAAGGTTAGTTTAAGCTTGTAGGGAAAAGTGTAAGGGCAACAAAATGAACCCAAGGATTAGCGTAAGGTGACAGAATTAAGAGTAAAAGTGGCTTGAAATCTGAACTGGGGAAAGGGTACACAATCGCCCTGGGACCACAGCATACAGTGGCCAGCTCTCCAGCATGCAGAAACACAAAAAACTGCAAGAAGGAAAAAAAAGATAGACATAGCCCTCAAATTAGTGGTAAAAGCCAGACAGACAAACCACTGCCTTAAATGCCTCTCTCCTGAATCTTCACTGATTTTATCTGCCAAGATGATTTTCAGCACAGTGTAACAGCCTAATGACATTGATAAGTAAGTCTGGGCACTAGGGGAATTAAGTGGCAAGCTTGCTGGAATAAGTCTGATTTTATCACAAACATCACAAAATGTGACGTTCATAAAGCCTGTGCTCCCAGAGCCATGCAACAGAGGGAAATTCTTGGTTTATGTTCTTATTTAAAAAATAAGCTGTTCATCTTCCCATCTGTGGAGAAAAAATTGCAGACGTCAGCCTAAGGTTAAAAGAGCAGAAAGCAAATAAAAACAACTTCATGTTTAAAAAGCATGTTTTGATACATTTTAAAGAATGTCACTGCCAAGATTTTAGAAAACTTGATTCATCATGCTTTGAGCTCAGTTTCACACCTTTTTCAAATCTCATGGACAGAAAAGCTAACAAGTGCTATACTGCTTTTCCAGTATAAAAAGCTGTCTTGCCGATCACTACATCATACATATAAATTTGGTCAATGGAACAAAATGGAGGGAAAAAAAAATTATGCAGAAAGTTCCAAAACTTGAAGAACTGATAGTTAAAAAGCAAGGTCTTGGTTCACAGTATAAAGGGTTCTGTATGTAGTGCTGAACTAGGGGATTTCTAGACCCTTTTATTTCCTTGTATTAGCAGTTCTTCAGAGAAAGGACCCTGGTTTTTGCTCTGTTTTCAGAAAGCAACTGGCTGCATTGGCACAGTATCTCCTTGGTTCTAGCAACCAGACAGAGGATTTAAAGATCAAATGCAATTAAACCAAACTGTTTTTTCCTGTTGTTTGACTTATAAGATTCAGAGATAAAGGGAACATGGGACTAGACGAACTGAATTTGGATGCTGGTACAGTTTCCAGTATTTTTATGAAGACTTACCTTAAAATTCACTCAACTTCTTTTGGATAAAAGACAAATTTTTACAAAGATTGAATGGGAGAGTCAAAAGTGAAAGACAGTGGTGTAAGTTTTCAACAGCTCACAAATATTCAGGGAAAAGGAACTGTGTCAGACTCAGTTTTATTTAAAGCCTCCCTTGTATAGCTTTTTAGATGGAATAAATATGACATTTGTGAAAGCTGCAAATTACACTAAATGTAGAGGAGCTGCAAACATCAGTTAAGGCTGAATAAACTCATATCTCTTCAAGAGATTAGAAAAACAGATTGCTAAAAATAACAGAATGAAGTCATTTTCCCAAGACACCCATTTAGCACAAAGCTCCTTCTATCCCATATTTCCATGGCGCTGCGCACCCAGGGTCACAGGCTTTCCTGGGATGCAAATGTGCCACCACAAAGACCTGAGAAGCCACCTCAATTAATCTAGTCATGGGTGGACTGATATCAGACTTCTTGGTAGGAAGAAGCCATTTCACTTCTGCTCTCAAGTATTATTTCTCTTGGTGTATAAGGAGATGGGAAGAGAAAGCCAGACATTTCTAAAATGACTGTGATGAGCACAGAACAGTTTGTTGATTCTTATTTGCGTTAATATGTAATTATTTGCTTTCCCTAGAGACAATATGCTTCTGAAGCATGGGTGTGAATAAATGCTACATGATCATACAGTCCAGCCAGAAGTCACTGAACAAGGAAAATAAAGTAAAAGTGAAGTAAAACAAAATAAAAGTCAAGAAATCATCTTTGTCAGGGTGCCACAGGGGTGGGGGGCTGCTGGGGACACGAGCATCAGGGTCTCCCCTCTGGCTGGCAAGGCAGGACCTGGCAGCCAGGACTGACCCACCACCCCACCAGGCAGCCGAGTATCTGGGGGGCAGCTGTGACAGCCTCACCTCTAGGTAGTGGGCACCCCCTTGGGGATGGGAGATGCTGGGCTGGGCTATCAACCTGTGGGTAGGGGTCAGGATCAGGCCCAGTGAGGGGACACAGGGTTGGAGTTTGAAGTCAACTCATTTGAGAAAATTATATTAGAAGCAAAACAGCTCACACAGGTTTTGTCTTTCTCCTGCATTTTTAGTATGCTAATTCCTGTAATACTTTAGCTAAATATACCACTTTGTTTTGATTTTTAATGCCTAAGAAGCATCACTACAAATTGAGCCTGCAAAGTTGTTCAGTGCACCCTGCAATGGTACAATAAATTAATCTTCTCAGAAAGGCTTCAGCATTGTTTTAATCTTTCATCAGCTCTTAAAAAGTTAGTAATGAATTTATGTGGCATAAAATTACTTTATTACTAAAGAAATACATCCTCCTTTGCCATGTCCTCCCATCAAAAATACATAAGTAAAGTTCATTCCTGCCCTTACTTGGCATTTTTCCACTTACAAATGGAAAAATTAAAACAACCACCAAGTCCCTTCTAATGCATTGCCTATTCTTCCCTCTTACTCCACTACTACATAGAGAGACTGGTTAAGCAGTTAGGAAATAAAAGAATTTGGCATGGAATCTACAATACCCACCGTCTCCCTGACCAAAAGGCAGGGATTCAGAAGAGAACCCTATTTCCTAAAAAGCCTTTTGTTCAGGAAGACTCGCTGAAGGAGTCCACTCAGTCTTCAAGTACACTGCCAATGGTTTTTCATGGAATGAAAACTTTAGTTGAGGAAAATGTTGACAGTCACTGATTTCATCAATCCTTGCCACGATTCATCTCTGATATTTCTTCCAGTAAGACCTGATCCATCCAGTCTCCCATATTGTTTTCCAGTAATTCCTTTCTCAAGGATGGCCTTTGTTACCTCCATCTGCTGGTAAAAAAATAGGCTTTTTATTTATATATATACATACATACATGCTGTGCACACGCATGCGCACACAGAAAATAGTAGCAGGGTGCTTTCACTTCTTTATTCACATGGAAACAGTCTGTTATATATGGTACAACCTTTACAAGCCAACAGTTTTGATGCATTTCTGAGTCAGAAAAACTTGCAGTGCTGAAACAACGGCTGGCCAAAAACTTGACAAGAGAAATCACCCCTCAATTAAATTTTGCAGTATGACTAGCATACAAATTTAGGCAGTCTAATATTAGAGAGTTGTTCCTCATCCTTTGCAGATGGCCCCTGCAAATCGTATTGAGATATGACAGCAGTGCCTTCATTAGCAGTGTTAGCAAAATAAATATTTTCAGTAACAAAAATACATCAAATGAAACTGAAATATTGAGTCAGAGCATCATATGGTACAAACAGGCACAATACTGTTCGGGCAATTCTTTTATTTTTATCTAATAATGTATAAATGCATATTATACACACAGGACAGAGAGTAAGAGGCTAGTCATTTGGAAATACTTGGTCTGACATGGAGTAAGAAGACGTGCTACAGTGGGGTGACACAATCCAGACTCTAATGTGGAGCATGCAGCTCTTCAAAAAGAAGAGTGCCAAGTCGCTGTAAACACTCACCTTCATTTTTCCATTCTTTACTAGTAGTAATGTAGACCCTTCAATAAGGAAGAGTTTTTTAATGTTATTCATTATCTATGCACTTCATGATTAGCCTTTTAGTAACTTTGCACCATCTGGGTACTGAGACATGTTTTGAGCACTGCTGAGTCAGATATCTACTGCAGAAAAACCTCTTTTCCTTGATTTTGAGAAAACCTCTATTGCCCTAAGAACTTAAAAAAGCAATTTTTTCCAAAGCTAAATGCATATTGGATTTTGTTGGTTTTGTTTTAAGGATAACATTATATTGAAACACCAAGAAATCAGATTATCAACTTCATTGGATTTAATAACCTAGGTCACAAAACCAACCAATTCTGTTTAAAATAGTATATCCTCCCTCTTCCTTTTCATAATATATATAAAGCACTTATTCAATACTTTTTTCCCCACAGACCAAAAAGTATGTTAACAACCTCTAGTTGCTGCCAATAAAACACTTGTTGGCTGTGAACAACACAAATCCTTTCAGTTCACACTAAGTGAGGGAAAGATTTGGCTCATTAAAACTAGGCTGTGCTTCACAAGCAGAGAAGGAAGAGAGAAAGTATAGGAAAGAGACAGGGTCAGGAAAAGTGTCTGGCAGGTAAGGATGCTATTTGTAGTTGTTTTCCTCTGTATATGCCTCAGGATTACCACAAGAGTTGGCTGTACTTTAAAAGACAAAAGAGAAATTTTTAGTTAGCTGAGAAGGCAAACATGGTGGTCCAAGAAAGCAAAATACTGCTAGCAGAAACCTTCACAGGGAGACTGAGGCACAACATAAAACCAGAGAGATAGGAGCAAGGAGGCATGATAAACAGGTGCAGGGGAAGTCAAAAAAGAAAAACTAATTTGCACACGAGTGCAGAAACAACCACCCTGTGAAAGTGCATGAGTTCTGCCTTAATTAAGACCTCATTAGTATTTACTGTAACTGCACAATAGCCCTAGCCTTGGAGATAAGTCTGCAGGACCAAAATTAATGTGCTGAACAAAGAGGCTTTATAGATCACCAAAGTTTGCCTGTAAGACAGTGTCAGTTTTCTTCCATAGATATGAAAGAGGTACCCCTACCACTACCAGACACTAGACTGAGAGCAGAGTAAGAGATCGTGCAGCAAACAGTGAAGAAGATGCCTTATGCCCATTTTGTTGAGAAAATAAAATACAATAATCTTTCTAGTCCTGATGTCCCTTCCCAGAGAGACGAGGATCTATGGGAAAAAGGATCTACCAGGACCCCTATGCACTGGGGGCAGGAGCACTGTGCAGCTGTGTTCTGGGCAGGCTGACCCCCGGCAGCAAATGCCAGTGGGGCCAGAAGCACCTCTGGGCAGAAAGTTCTGGGTCCTGGTGGGCATGAAGCTGAACAGGGCCAGAGAGCCTGGAGATAAGGGAAAGCTTTTCCTCCCTGAGAATGACAGGTCAGTGGGGCATGGCCCTGGGAGATGGTGCCATCTCCCTCCTTGGAGTGTTTCCAGCCTCCACAGGTTAATGTCCTGAGGAACCTGGTCTGCCCCCAAGTCTGAGTCTGCTCTGGGCAGCTGGTTGGAGTGGAGATCATCCGAGGTCCCTGCTGGCACGAACTATTTTATGATGATCCGATGTTTACAATTCAAGGAGGACACAGAATGCTGGAGAGGATTCCTGGAAGACCTAATTAAGGATGAATTAAGTAACTGGAAAAGGTGCAGTGCAGAGGAAGATTTTAAGGATCTCAACCCTTTTAACTCATCAGAAGCAGGTTAGTGGATGCACTGATCTCTATTCTTAAGTACCACTCAGGAAGCACAAACCTGGTAACAGAGGGCTCATCAGTCTGCCAGGAAAAGGTATAACAGGATCCAATTTGAGACAAAGAAAGTCTCAGAAAGAAAAAACATAGACCTTTTTTTAAATGAACATAATTAAGTATTTAATTTGTGGAAATCCTCTTGTCTCAACAGAATGTAAGTAGGTTCAATTATAGCTGGCATTTGGGCCTCTTATTCTGGCAACCTTGAGCATTGAATAACATTTCTTTTTCAAAAAGGATCAACACAGGATAGATTTTTTTCTGACCAAAAAATATGAAAGATGTGTATCAGCCACTGACTGAGAAGATGCAAAAATAAAGTACAGGAAGACAGCCTATAGAAAGAAAGAAACCTAAGTTGAAAGGAAACAAAAGTACAGAGTTGCAACAGGTGACAACTATAAGCTGACATTCTATAGAAGATTGAAAAAAGACAGATGTGCACTAATTTTATTAATTCTGGCTTTCTTGTGATACCTCTGCAGGGTTAACAGGGCTATCAGCAAATCAGTCCTTAGGACTGTAACTTTGCAGTGTGTAACGAGAATGAAATTTATGTGGGCAAGGAACAGTCTTTCTGTGTTGAGAAGGTGTTATGCCACTTGTATTGCCACTGGCCAGTACGATTAGACAAGTACAATGTACAGTTGTTGTCAAGGCTTAAAAGCAGCTTACCTGACTTGGGATGCACACACAGAACAGTCCTTTATTGTGTCCCAGACTTAAACCAATGCTGTGCAGGGCAGAACAGCACTTCACAGTTCCATGACAACTGGCTGGAAAGGTGAATCAGAAGGTTAGATAAATGACCAAGACAAATGTTTATTTTTAAGTAGTTGAAGCACAACAGAAGAGAGCTGAAAATTAGATTAGTTGAAAATCAGCTGAAAACAGATCATCTGAAAACACACTAACAATACTTGCAGGTATTTGGGAGAAATGGCGTAATTAATGAAGAACTTCAAAAATGCATGCAGGTCTGGTGCTGAGCTAGAATCAGAAGCTACAGTCAGCATCTGCCCTAGTACCACAGTAGCATTAAGAATATATTATAAATGGTGACTGTTCAGTGTGATCAGGAGTGTACTTCCTGATCAAATCAGATTCACTCTTTTAAAAGATGTAGAAAATAACTAGCAACCATTTATCTTCTCATTATAGCCTATGTTGGATGTCGCTTTAGTTACATAGGGGATGTTAGTATGGTAAGTGGAGAAAAGAGCTCTGACAAGGGAAACTGTAGAGCTGATCCAAAAATTTAATTCCAAGTAGTCGTGGTTCCTGGTGTGAAAAAGTGTGAGGATGCCTTCAGGACACTGAAAATGCCTTTCATAACACTTAGGCAGCCAAGTGGCAAGAGTCATTATATTTAAAAAGCCTAGTGCATTTTAATTCCCTCCTTTTCATTATAGTTTCCTGTTTCCTAACTGCTGCATGGATACCTAGTGGGCCAGAGGCTGAGCTGTTGGAGAGAGCATGCAATACCACTTCAGTTGCATACCACATCATGCAGATAGTCCAGGGAAAGTTCTTAACAAAGAGCCATGCAACAAGGAGCCTGCCATATGAGCAACTCTTGAACTGTCACCATCTTCTCTATAAACCTATCCTCCCAGCTGCTCCAATCACCTTCAACAGAAAAAGGTCTTTTGACGAGCTAAACTCTTCAGACCCATAATCCTGAAAGGAATCCTGTTAAAGAAATGAGCAGAGTACAACAAATGCAGTGACTTCTTCAGTCTGAATTACATGTGCAAGTTACAGTAGTCCCATAGATTTCACTCCAGTAGTATAGGATGTATTCCTTCAAGGCTACTCTATCATCCTGTTGTGGGACTGTGTGATGAGAAGTCAGAAAAGGTGATTTTTAGTTTTTCTGTTTAGTTCCTTTTTTTCCAGTCTCCGCTGCAATCAGAGGTTAGTAAAACTACATGATACATTAAGCTACCTGAAAATATTCTAAATGATGCACACTTAAGAAACTGACCAATCTGTTTTATAACATAAATTAAAACAAAGAATTTTTGCAAGAACACTCTGTATTTATGCTGTTCTTGAATGATGAGTGCTTAGCAGAAAAATACTAAAATCAAGGACTTCATCCGTAATTCAGTATCAACAATCCATTTTCTAAAAATGTACAAGAACCTTGCCTATCAGCAGTGTTACCTTCCTGCAAAGTGCATTGAATCACTGCAAGATGCTTTCTTAATAACTAATTCTGCAGGAATTTTTTTTCTGTAAGTCAGTGAGCAGCCTAAGTTTTGTTTAATTGCTGCATTTTTATTTATATTAATTCAATGCATTTAAAAGGTTGCTGTGGCTGGAATGAAAAAGAGGTTGTTAGACTATCAAATATTTCTCTTGTAGGCTGACAAAAAGAAGCTGTCTCTTAACCTGATGGCAATGAAAGACAGCAAATGAATCATCGCTTGAGGAAACCAATTTATTTAGTCACTCTGTGTCGCTGTTATTTATTACTTGTCAGCACATGCTGTTAGTTCAATTAAATATAAAAACCTGAAGTTCTCTTCCAGCCCTCCCTCCACCCCAATTTTTAAAAACACACAACAAACAAGAAAAATTACATGAATCTGCAGTGCTAAAGCAGAACCCTTTGGGTTTATTGTGCTTCTCTTGTTTTAATTAAGCTTTGTTTATTAAACTTCTGCAGCTAAGGTATGGGGATTATTAATCTTCTTCAGTAGCTAAAGATAAAAGTTAGCAGAGAGAGAAGACATTATAAAAGTACAGTTTAAAGTTTCCCACTGAGATACACATTAAAAAGAAAGAAATTAAGTAGTGAGACAAAGTATTGATTACAATATTTTATCAATAAAAATATAGGGATCTGCAAACAATAAACATTTTCTCCCTTTTGCATACAAAGGAATAAGGAATGAAAACTTTGAATTTTTATATATGGGCACGTACATTATTTATAATGTGAGCAGTAAATGTACATGTCATCTCACAATACAATCACAGATGTGCAAAAAAACTCAAATACATTTCAGCCTTGCCTTTCCTCCTGTATCCATGTCCTTTGTTTAAGACATGATGAAGGTAGATAACAGATTCTCTGTTCCTCATGAAAGGATTCACTCTTCTTTGCATAATGTACCATAAACATGGAAAGCCTTCCTTATAAAATGTAAAACATATAATATCAATACAAAATCTACTGCTTCATAGAATATTTTGCATTTGGAGATTTGCTTAATATATATCATTGCTAAAGTAGCTATAAATTAATTAAGTTACTCTACCCAAGACCCTTATCCAACATTAAAGGAATAGTCTGAATTGCAATTCTAACCAGGTTTACATGTCGACTGTGTCAAACACTGCCTGCTGATTCCTGAACTTGATTTCAGTTTTCAATTATAAGCATGTTGTTATACTCCCAACAGTTTTAGGAGCTGCCATTCTTCACTGACCACAGCTTTCACTTCAGCTAAGCACACTGCCTTCCAGGCTGATGATATTTAGTGAACAATACTGGCAACATTACCTTTTTATGCAGCAAGTGGAGGTACAATTTGGGGCCCAGTGGTTCCCTTTTCTCCCTCTCTGCTGTTTATGGCTTGGCTTCCCTATACAAATTTCAGTGTTAATTTTGGGCTGTGGCAGTGAAGTAACTTATTTTCAAAAACTAACCCATTAAAAAGAGCTTCAGTCATTCAAATCTTTAACATGTCACACTTTTTACGAGACAATAAAAATCTTAGTAAACTTCCTTTCTCAGTTCTCAGACAGCAAATATTTTTATTAAAACATCCCAACATAGCAAAAGTGCAAGGAACAGGACTCAACAGACTGGAATGACCCTAGCCTGCAAGCAGACATAAATGCCTGAAGAGTCCCATTATTCTTGCTACAAGACCAAGATTTACCAACTGGAGATTTTGTAAAACCATGATCTACCAAATCCTATATCAGGTTATTTCACCAAATGAGTAATTTACTGATGATAAACATCATCATGTCAAGACATCTATATAGGCATACTCTTAAAACTATGAAAGCACAGAAATGGGCAATGGGCTCTCCTGCAAAGCAGATACAAGTATTGTATTCTTGAAAAAAATATGCAGATTAGTTAGTGAAACAACTGCTGAAGTGATGTGTTACCCAACACCAATATTTGGCAAGAAGATACATATTTGAATGGCCTAAACTCTACCTGAATCCTGATACATAACTCTTTTTATTAGTGAGTTCTAACTCTTCAGAGGTGCTCACACCATATGAAAGAATAGGCTCAGAAATTTAAGGGGAATTTAGATTTTCTAAATAGGGCCCTACTATGGCAGATGATACCTATTTCAACTTTCTGGGTACAATATTAATAGTTGTAAGGCTTTTTAGTCCAAAGATAAACTTCGTAAGAAACCTTTTCGTTTAAAATATCCTTTAAACACAGTTAAACAAGAAGGCAAACCATCAATGCAGTTGCTTAGATCCACCGACTATTTAAAAGGGTTAGTAGAAATTGAAAATAGAGAAGACATTACTTACCTTTACACTGGCAGGAGGTTCCTTCAGTTTCCAATAGTGCATTTACTCGAGTTTCAGTATACATCTACATCAACGTACTGTTGAGGCCTGGAAAGAAAGTTTGAGAATATATCAAACAATTAATCTTAAATTTGCTTGGGATATGCAGCAGATGACTTCCTAAAAAGATAGTTTAAGGAGTGTCTGTATTTGTAAAAAAGCAATCCCACAACCTTTAGTGATACAGGAACTCGTGCAGCCAGAGAAACAGGACACTAAAGCAGAAGTACTGAGCTATGCAGTATATAGAAATTCCCCTTTATGGAGATAAAAATGCTACAGTTGCTAAATTTACCTATCCCCAGTTCGAGCGAATTGGGTTATGCATCCTAGATCTGAATTGCCACATTAGGACTGAAGTAACCAGGTTGGTTGGTCTCAGCCTCTGCACCCATCTCAAGATAATAAGAGCATCCTTAAACTTCAACATTTCACCCAAGTATACATACAGCAAAATTTCCTTGCTCATACCTTGCATTTATCTAAATTGCAAGTCATTCCTGTTTACTATTCTGCAACCCATCCTCTTTTTTATGTAGGGAAAACTATGTTTATACCATTTGGGTTCTGCTCTTGGTATATAGCTCTTTGAAATGGACATTGTTAAAGCAACACAGCCCCCTAGTGTGGATGCCATTCAAAAGTTTAATTTCCATACAATTATGAGACACTAACTTTAACCAGCCTACACATGGTAACAATTACAGTGACTTTGCTTAAAAAACATGACAGCAATCAGAACTATGTAGAGTGGCAAATTCAATAGCTAAAGCAGTTTAAATTTAGAGAAGTCCAGCTACCATTTTTGAGTGAAGATCTACATCACTTCAACAAGATGAAATTAAATCATAGACCTTAATTCTGACAAGTCATACCTCAAGGACTGGAATAACCTGGGGTATCACTCGTGTGAGATAATCCAGCACCATTTTCAGCCATTAGATTTTCACTGCTTGTTCTGTTATGCCAACATAGTAAACTTGATCAGGATGTTGATGCAGGTTGGGAGGAGCAAATGGACAGGGTTCCCTGCTTGAATGAGCTTCCTGATGTGGTTCTTTCCATACCCACATAAACAGTAGCTACATAGCAGTGTTACAGGAAGGAAGAAACAAGGAAGCAGCCTGGAAACAAGTAACCTAACAAAAATGTATTCATAGTTCCTCATCAGTATTTGTATTCAGCTTAAATGTCTATCCCAGTCCTGTTTCTGCCTGACTTTGCAGACAAATTTCAACATGTTTATAGACAACAAGCTTTTCTAGTCATGTCTCATGTCCTCTATTCCTCTGATGACCTTAGAAGCTTTAGTCTGCATTCGTTTGACTCTGAAAGATACATCTGTGATACAGACACGCAGAACTGCAAACAGTATTCCAGGAAAGTAAAGCTGAGATTTTCTGAATAAAGAGTGACTGGAGTCAGAAAATGGAAGATGAGATGCAAGATCATAGATTCGACAATTCATGGTGTAAGATACTCACCTAGAACAACTAGCAGAACCATTGGATACAAAAGACAAAAAGTCAGTTTTGAGTCTGACAATGATCAAGACGGATCCCATGAAAAAGGATTATATTTTCCCATGTGCTTAAGAAAGTGATGATGCACTGAATATGTTGGGTTTTTTAAGAGAGATGGTTACTTGTGCTCTACGATTTAATAACCATGTAATATTTACATTTATGCTTCTGGGGCCTTTCCCTGTCTGACTAGTCAGTTTGATTAACTGGTATGTGGCTAAACCTTTGTACAAACTTCAGAATTTTCTTCACCTTTTATGTATTCCATTTACATATTTTAATATTAATGCCAAGAAAGACCCATGAAACATGAGACTTGACAAAAAAAAAAATCCAGTATTTTAGCATTTAAATTTGGCCATAAATAAGGTGAACAAACATTTTTCTCTCTCCATATATTGCAAATTGACTTTGCAATAAACATGAAGGTTTATATTACTGGGACTAAATTGCAGGACTACATAATCAGTTTTTAATTTGGTGTCTGTGCTCCTAAAGTTATGTTGTTCTTCATGTTTCTGCATCAATTAACCACCTCATCTCCCTTCCTGACTAAAGGACCTATTTCACAATTAATCTTCAATTGCCTTCTGTGAAAAGGGCACATTTATCAATGTCTGTGATCTCATAAAACTAAATCAGTGCTTATAATTTTAAGATGAGCATGTAAAATGCCATGTAACGACTTACTATGCAGTCATGTGCACAAAATCTTTCTTCAGTTGCTGTTTCTTAGAAAATCCTTGACGTGTTTTACCCACAGATGAAAATGAATCACAGAATCGGTAACATTGGAAGTGACCACAGTGGGTCATCTGGTCCAAACTCCCTGCCTAGCAGGGTCATCCTAGAGCACATGGCACAGGATTGCATCCAGACAGTTCTTGAGTATCTCCAGAGAGGGAGACTCCACAACCTCTCTGGGCAACCTGTTTCAGTGTTCAGGAACTCGCACAGCAAAGAAGTTCTCCCTCATGTTCAGGTGGAATTTCCCGTGCATCAGTTTCTGCCCACTGCCTCTTGTTCTATTGGTTGGCACCACCAAAAAGAGCATGGTTCCATTCTTGACACCCACTCAAGTAACAAAGTATCTTTAGTTAAGTCCTTCTGTAGACTAATATTTAAAAAAATAATAGTAATAACCAAGAAACAATTTACAGTTTATGATCTTTAAAGCTCTGACCATGTAAGGAACCAGCTGGTGAAGATAT
This sequence comes from Aegotheles bennettii, assembly GCA_013398125.1. Classification (NCBI taxonomy): domain Eukaryota; kingdom Metazoa; phylum Chordata; class Aves; order Caprimulgiformes; family Aegothelidae; genus Aegotheles; species Aegotheles bennettii. The sequence goes on from VZRW01005945.1 coordinate 78,743, forward strand.
TTTGTTCCGTTACTGGGTTTATCAAACCATGTCCCCTCAAACACAGATAATCATGAAGGAAAGTCCTCTCCACCTGCCTTGCTTGGTGAGATTCACAATGCAGCACCAAACTGCTCATGTTTAATGTGGCATTTCAACAGTATCCAGTCAAAACAGCAGCATCTTATTCCCTACATGCTATGTTTGTATTTACTTAGAGGCAACCTGAAGTCAGCGATCAAAATTTCCATTCATTGCAATTCATAATTACAATAATTTTAAACAGCAAAGAACATATTTTATAACAGCTTAAAAAAAAAATTACACAAGGCACTAAGTCTCTTAGGCAAAATATTTTTGAGAGAAAATATTGTAATGAAAAGAGTGTTACACAGAAGTAATTCTGAGGAAATGTCTGTGATTTGTCTCTCAAAGGTAGAGCCTTGGAGTCTAATTATTATTCTCTATGAAATCACTATAAAAATAACATCAAAGCCTCTAAACAGAAATAATAGATAATTTTGGATCTCTGGGGAGTCACGCCTTTTTATTTACCTAATACAATCACAGTCAACCCTCCTCCTCAAAACAGCAGTGTGCATCATCTATAAGGACAGCCAAAATTCACTAGAAAATATTTCTGTTCCAGTCCAGAATATAATCAGGATCTTTTTCCTCATGCTGATCAGCACCCAGTGTATAATAATTTTTCTCAACAAAATGGTTGATCAAAAACCAGTAAATTTTAAGGTTTCATAAAAAATCATAACTGCATTCTACACACAAATAGCCTTTTTCTCCAAGTGAAATATTAAATTTATTTTTCAAGTGAAAAATTGAAGAGATAACTAACACTGAACAAAGGAGTTATATAAGTATTTTAAATACACTGCATTTTTTTAACTGTGCACTGATACAAATTGATGCAGGAACCCATATAATTTAGCTCATCTGTTTTTAACCTAAGCAGCAATAGTACAATATCCTAAAAACTATTTAGCACCTGTGTAATCAATCACATGAAGTCTCTCTTATGATATATGTATATTTTTTTTATTTTTGTAAACAGCTTAATTTCATTTTCTTGGAATCCTTTTCCTCTTTTAATTTCAAATTTAATTGGGCTGCAATTACAAATCTTCTCTGTCATACGCATAGTAAATCTGTTTCATGCTTGCCACACTACATATTAAAGTTAGCATATGCGACTCCTTGATACAGAACTTGAAATAATAAGCTTTGACCATTCCACACACTACAAACTGAACTTTTAAAGGGGACCTGGAAAACCAAGAGGAAAATGAAGCTCAGTTCAGAAGTAAATGCCATATACCTCCAGTGTGTAGGCAGTAGGACTAGTTTATCTAGTTTATCATTACCTCCAGCAGTATTTCCTTGCTGTCAAACAACTGCAGATGTATTGTTCTGTAACATCACTGAACAAACTTCATACATTTGCCTGTATCAGTTGTTCTGGTGGTGTAGGAAACATTTCTAATGAAACCTGATTCACAGTCAGCTTTCCTAAGACACCCTACATTATGCCTCACCAAGGCATAGCTTCTGCATGAAGTAACTTTCTGCAGGCAAAATGAGATATTCGGTGCCTTAAGGATCTAAGTATAGCAGCACTAAAACTTATTTTTGCAGTCTGAGATAGTTCCACCAGTCCACTGTCACCAGACTTCACAAAGAACAAGACAGCACAACTAGGTTTTGCCAACTGCATTTCTCTCACTACTTGCTTTTATACTCTGTACTCAAATAAATCACAAGTTTACCAAAGAGCCAAATGAAATTAACTGAAGACAACACAAACATATTCTGAGACAGTTAACTTTTGAATTGGATATATATATTCTGACTTGCATCCTCCATTTGCTAAAAAATAATGGAAAAATGTTGCCACAGATAACTGATTACAGTCAGATAAAATCTACTTAGGTCACTGTCATCATTTAGTGAAAACGCTGTAACTTATTCAGCTGTATTTATTGAAGGTTTTAGTTTATAATCAAATTTACACTGCACTATTTTGCTACCATTTATTCACGATATGTTGATTCCAGATGAAATCAACCATACTTTAAGAAATATATAAGAAGCTTGCCACTAAAGACAATGCACTCGATTACCAATAAAGAAAGGGACAAGGGTAGAAAAGGGTTAAAAGAAAACGGGGGGAAAAAAAAAACAAACAAAAAAAAATACAGGGGAAAAAAAAAAGGAGAAAAATATGATTTTTAAACGAGATAATTCAAAACATTTGAATAGAACAAAATAGCATGTGAAAATTATCTATGCTACTGTTGCAAATTACCTAATTTTCTAAGTAAAAACAAGGAAAAATTGGGAGTAACAATATATAATACATCATTTTACTTAACAAGGATCACATTCTGCAACTTCGTACCTTAAAAAAAAATTATTTGTATATGTATGTAAATGAACACACACACAAATACGTTAAAAAGAATTTGATTATCAGCTGTGCAGGCTTTGGCCGGGATAGAGTTAATTTTCTTCATAGTAGCTAGTATGGGGCTGTGGTTTGAAGTTGTGTTGAAAACAGTGTTGATAATGCAGAGATGTTTTAGTTGTTGTTAAGCGGTGTTCATACTAGGTCAAGGACTTTTCAGCTTTTCATACTGCCCTGCCAACAGAAGCTGGGGCTGCGTAAGAAGCTGGGTGGGGTGACTATAAGGACAGCTGATGCGAACTGGCCAAAGGGATATTCCATACCACATGATGTCATGCCCAGTGTATAAACTGGGGGACGCTGAGGCTCAGGGATTTGCTGACCTTTGGATCAGCAGGTGGTGAGCAATTGTACTCTGCATTACTTGTTTTGTATATATTATTATCATCACTATTATATTATTTTCCATTCATTTTCTGTCCTAATAAACTGTCTTTATCTCAACCCACAAGTTTTACTTTTATTTTTCTTCTTTAATTCTCTTTCCCATCCCTCTGGGAGTGAGAGTGAGCAAGCAGCTGTGTGGTGCTTAATTGCTGGCTGGGGTTATACAACAACAGCAGCCAAGTACAAAACCAGCACTAACTCAAAAAAAAAATAAAAGAAAATAAATCTGAATTCTTTCAATTCGTGTAAGAAATCACAGCAGGTAAATTAATCCTATAATACAATTTACTCACAAAGAAATACCCCTGAAACGTATAAAAGTAGAAATACTATTTTTAAACCCTATATAATAAATAAATCAAATGCCTTTTTTAAAAAAACATTTATACTGAAATTAGGTGCATTTTCCTATTTACAGGGGACATGAAATGACTGTATCAGTTAAATGTTAAAAACTCAAGACCGAATAGTCTGATTTGCTGCATTGTCCTAAATATTATGTCAAATAGCCAACAAAAAAGCTTCACAGTCAAGGAAAAAAAAACCTGTTTTCTTTATTTCAGTTATGACAAAGATGATTAACAGCAGAGAAGAGTGACAAAATTTCATGACCAATCATATAAAAGTTCTTGTATTTGTCACTTTCAGGCACTTTCATAACTTTGCAAATAATATGGAGCAACTGTTTATTTCAAAAGAAAAAATCCCTCCCTTTCAAAATTCAACTTTCTAAATATTAAGTATGCTTTTAAGTCACTCATCATTCATTTTTACTAGAATAGCTACATTATGATGAGCTAGGCCCCAAGGAGAAATAAGCAATCTCAAATCCCATCATAGGCTGCTGAAGGTAATCACATGACAAAAGATCTCTTCAAAATGGTATTTTTAATGAAGTACATATAAATCAAGTTTCTCAAGTAGTTTAACCAATTGCTAATAAATAAAATACCTGATAATTTCTAACCATGGGTTTATAAAGAACTTGTTTTCCTTACCTTTTGGGAAGACACCAGGTTGAGGAGATAACCCAAAACAAATAGACCTGATCTCAGTGAAGCATTAAACCACTCTGTGTGTATGTCATGGAAGCAGCACACTAAAGGCAACAAAATCAACTATCAATGGCTTAAGCCATAGGTCAGGATACACAATACGGTTTGAATGAGGAATGTCATACCCAACCCAAATACACTTTAGCACTGAAGAGAACAGACATCACATCCTTCAAAACAAATACTGGAAATTAAATCTTAATCTCAGGGCTGTTTTTTTACATCACCAGCTTTCATCAGAGCCTTAATAGCTCTGGCCCTCATCTCGAGCTCCAGAAGCTCCAGCTGCTGTGCTGATGGCTGAATATCTTCTGATGGAGGAACAGCTAAGGTTGCTGCTTTGGGCTCCTTTGGGCTAGACTCTGCCAATCCCAGTATCTCATTCACGCTCTTCTCAATGTCCTTCTCAAGGTCATCTATCTGACTGGCTCCACTTCTGACAGTGTTTTCTTGCACATCTGGGCCATCTTCTTCATTGCATGGGCCTTCTATGTCACTATCATATGCATCTGCATTTATGCTGAGGACATCACTATCTTCTCCCTTGCCTGTAACACAAATGTAACAATCATATAGTCACCTAACAGAATCCCTTTTCTTTCAACTTGCAAAATTGCTTCTGCTCAAAGAGTTTCTCTGCAGATTAAGAGAGTGGCAAAAAGATCTATGAATTCTAAGACAACTAATGCCTCTTCTTTTCCTCCTCCAGCTTTTAAGGCTAATCTAATTTAGACAAGCGCTAAGGCATTTTTATGACAATTTAGAAGAACTTGTAGTATAGAAAAGCAGCGTACCAGGAAAATGTATTCAATTCTACAGAGTAACCTATCTATTTTACTGATTAAAATGTCATAAAGTTTTATATCACAAGGAAAACCCTGCAGTGCAAAATTGATTATTGTTGATTATCTTTAAAGTAAACTTAGTTTTCAAAATACAATTTTTAAAATTACTCTTTAAAACTATTTTATATACTTGAAAAGGAAAGGACACTACAGTCAGGCACAGTACTAAAAATAAATAGAAACTCCCCTTATAGTGCAACAATTCAGAATCGATCAAAAGTATTTCAGACTTATTTAACTCAGTAAAAACATGGAGAGAGTATGGCATTGGCTTTTAATGCTGGCTGAAAATTTCAGTTTATTTAAAAAAATAATTAGAAGAGGCAGTGTCATAAAATAAAGCAAAACTGTAAGAGAACCTGAGTAACTGTTCTCACAATTTGGCTACAGAGAGAATACTGCTGTTGACACATTTGCCTCAGAAACGTCACCAACCTTTGTATCTGTGGAAACTTACAGCAGGATAGTTCCTGCTTAAAATGAACAATTTATAGTCAGATTATGATACAGTTACTGATTCTAAAGACTTTATAATTGCTTTTGGTAGTACCACTATCCAAAAGTATGGCTGTGTTCTCTGATAATTAATAATGAGGGCTTAGAGCTGAACACCTGTGGTTTTGAAACGCATATAATTTCTTACTATGAAGATTCAAAGAAAGTTTACACTCCTATGCAAGCTGCTCTAGTCTATAATGATGCTCTATATATCAAAAATATTCTTAATACATATTCTTAATACAGTATTACAAGCCTGTTTTCTTTTTAATTTTCTTTTATCCTCCTTTAAAAATATATGAAAGCATGAAGACAAGGGAGCCAAACTCCTCTACACTGAAAGGACTAATGGCAATGGGCAAAAAGAATAACACAGGAAATTCCAACGGAGCACTTTTTAAGGTTTTTGTACTGTGAGGGTGGTCAAATACTGGAGCAGATTTCCTAGAGAGGTTGTGAAGTTTCCGTCCTTGCACATATTCAAAACTCAAAAACATGCGGTCCTGAGCAACCTGGCCTAGCTAACCTTCTTGAGCAGAGGCACTGGGTCCAATGATCTCAGAACAGCCCTTCTAACTTAAACAATTCTGTGACTCTCTGATTCTTAAAAGTAGTATGTTGACATCTCACTTTAAAAGGTTCCCTTTCACCAAACTGTTATTTTTAAAAAAAGTTGCTAGTTTCATCCACCCATACATTTGGTTCATGAACTTCAAAGCTGCAGGGCTAGGAGTACTGATTTAACAACAACAAGACAACCAATATACTGGAAACCCAAGCAAGTACTTCCTTTAGGAATTGCTCTTTTTTAATATCAGGCAATCAGAACCTTACTGACATTATAACTACAAAACATCCAATAACATTGATAATACAGCCTAACAGAGCGGGGAGCTATTATTTTAATGTCTTTAACTACTTATCATCCTATCACTGGCCTTTTTGCTCAAGATACTCACATTTAGTGTTTTACTGTTGGAAAACCTCTGGAAATATTTTTTAAATAATTCTTCTAAATAAGAATGTTCCTCTGATAAGGGTTTCAAACAAAAAATACTCTCCCCTTTCGAAAAAGAGTAAAACATCTTTGAAACTACATTATTAGAAGTCTTCATTTTACACCATGTTTCAGTTTTATTATACAAGAAATATTTTAAACTGCAGCAAAAAGAATGTGAGACTTTTCCTGAAAACGCAATTCTGTGGTGTAAAACACTCCCCATCAACACAGTGATTTGTATTTTCTTCTTGATTTTTTGTGCAAAGCCCTCACACTAGGTGAAAGTTCGGTATAAGTACTAGCAGTATAGATTAGGAAACCTAAATTGTTCTTGTTCAAAATCAGTTTACTCAACTAACCTTGAAATAGACCACTTTTAAAGGAAAAACAAATAAGGCTGTAGAAAAATATTCTTTTTTAAAAAGTTTAAAAAAGCCTTTTAGTACATAAATGTGTTTGGTTTTAATTCATGAGGAGTGCAGAAAAATGCTAAGAAAGATCTATTTTTCTTGGGGTTTACAACATGCTTGCTATCTTGAGGCTGTGAAAAAAAAAATCAATACTGACTAGTAAGAAAGCAGAGTGGAAAGGAAGCGAGGGAGGAGGAGACGTGAGGGAGAAGGGGATGCGAAGGAGAGAAGGATCAGACATAAAAAGGAAAAGCGAGACAGAGTGGAAGCAAGAACAGGTAGCCTGGGAGGAATATAGAAACTGTCCGAGCAGCCAGGGATCAGGTTAGGAAAGCTGAAGCCCTGACAGAATTAAATCTGGCAAGGGACATCAAGGGCACCAGAAAAAAAGCTTCTATAGGTATATCAGCAATAAAAGGAAGACTAGGGAAAAATGTGGCCCTCTTTGGAGGGAATCAGGAGTACTGGTCACCCAGGATATGGAGAAGGCTGAGGTACTCAGTGACTTTTTTGCCTGTCTTCTCCAGCAAGTACTCAAGCCACACTTCCCAAGTCACAGAAGGCAATGGGGGAGACTGGGAGAATGAAGTACCACCCATGCTAGGGGAAGATGAGGTTCAAGACCATCCACGGAATCTGAATGTGCACAGGTCCCTGGGACCTGACGAGATACATCCTCATGTCCCGAGGGAACTGGCAGATGAAGTTGTAAGCCACTATCCATCATATTTGAGAAGTTGTGATGGTCTGGTGAAGTTCCCACTTACTTACTGGAAACAGGGAACATAACCCCCATGCGTAAAAAGGGAAAAAAGGAACACCCAGAGAACTACAGGCCAGTCAGTCTCACCTTTGTGCCTGGTAGGATCATGAAGCAGATCCTCCTGGAAACTCTGCTAAGACACATGGAAA
>VZRW01005945.1:87007-102705 GCA_013398125.1 Aegotheles bennettii
ACATTGGATATTAGGAAGAAGTTCTTTACTGTGTGTGTGGTGAGACACTAGAACTGGTTGCCCAGAGAGGTTGTGGCTGCCTCCTCCCTGGTTCAAGGTCAGGTTGGATGGGGCTTGGAGCAACCTGGGCTAGTGGGAGGTGACTCTGCCTATGGCAGGAGTGCTGGAACTAGATGATCTTTAATGTCCCTTCCAACTCAAACTATTCTATGATTCTATAAGATAAATCACAATTTTCAAGCAGCAAAAACTGAAAGCCTAAAGCATACATGATTCTGAAGCTACTAAAAATCCTCCTTACAGCAGTTTGTATAAAGTACTCATATGAGATGAGCATACCAGGGCCTCCTTCAATCCTAAGCAGTTTTGCCCCTGTTCTTACTGTGACAGTAACTTGAAGATTAATATTTCAGTTTCAGGTGCAGTTTTACCTATTTCCCATACCATCAACTTTGAACATTATCTCTTCAACTTTACCATGCAAGACACAAAGTATGTGAAAGATCAAGAGAAATGGGAATCAACAGGATTAAGAAACAGAAATTCTCCCGTCTTGCTGCATGGCATTAGTCAGTATTTACCTAACATACTGCTCAACCAAGCAGCATTTCCATGGATCAAAAAAATAAGTGCATCAATGGATCATGGTTCAAAGCCTGAAAGTTAACTTCTGAGCATAATGATCCTACTTCAATGCCAAAGAGAAACTGACTTTGTACTGGGTCTGGCTGAGATGGAGTTAATTTTCTTCACAGCAGCCTGCATGATACTGTGTTTTGGATTTGTTTCTGAAAGAGTGTTGATAACACGCTAGTGTTGAACAGTGTTTGCATAGCCTCAGGGATTTCTTTGATTCTCACTCTGACCCCATAGTGAGTAGCCTTGGGGTGGGCAATAGGTTGGGAGGGACACACAGCCAGGACAGCTGATCCCAACTGTTCAAAGAAATATTCTCTACCTTATGACACTGTGCTCAGCAATAAAAGCTCAAGGAGGAAAGAGGGATGTTCATGGTTATGGTGTTTGTCTTCCCGAGTAACTGTTACACATGGTGAGGCTCTGTTCTCCAGGAAGTGGCTAAAAATCTGGCTGCCAATCTGGGAAATAGTGAATAAACCCCTTATTTTGCTTTGTTTCAGTGCACAGCTTTTGCTTCACTTATTAGATTATCTTTATCTTGACAAATCAGTTTTTCTTGCTTTTGCTCTTCTGATCACTTAATTCTGTTTTTTAATTTTATTTTATGCAATTTTGCTTGTTCTCTCTTTTTTTCCAATAGCATTAGAGGCTGCAGCTCAGCAAAATGATTAGAGTTGTATTTTTTAATTTATATTTATATTCTCAAAAGCTCTTGAAAGCAAACATCTTGAGTGGAGCCACTGTTATAGCCTAAAGCTATCATGATACTCTGGTTGATTAAGTCATAAAAAACAGCAATGAAGCAATCACCTGCAACAGTCATCAATTCCCTTCGATAACACAAAAGTGGAAGAGATCTGCAGGTAATCTATCAGTTCTAAGATCACTCCATGTAGTACAACAAGCAACATACAAAGCATTCCTCAGAAGGCCATAGCAACCTGCTCCTAAAAGTTTTGAAGCTTCTATTATGACTCTTCCCTTCTCAGTTTATTTCCCCTCACCAATTACTTCGGAAAAAAACATGTTTCACAAAGTTATTCCAAGAGACATCTTTCAGACAACATTCTTAGTTGGGAAACAGAAGTTACAGGAAGCAATTAATATTAGATATTTGCAGAAGAGAAATACAGCTTGTGAGAATTTGCAACATTGTTTGATTGAAAAGCTGTTTCTGATGTTACTGCCTACAGCTAGTCCAAATGAAAATAAACAGACACACCTATAATTCTAGTGCTGCATGCACAAAATAATACTGGCAGTTCTTACATGGTGCTGATTTAATGACTGGAATAAAACAAATACTGCTGCAGGTTAAGAAAACTGTTTCCTTACACAGCAGGTACTCAAATGTGTACCAATAACTAACCTGCTTTTGAATTTTCTATTCTGCCAATCACCGCAGCACCTGAATGTCTCATCAACTTCATTTTTGCATTTAAAAGCAGAAAATATACAAGACGAAACATTTGCCCACAGAGATTCAAAGACAGAGTGTGTACATCTACTGGTACTGACTTCAAGTGAAATAGGACAGTAATCAGGAGTCGTGAGTGTAAGCACCATTCCATTGCAGCTCAGCTCTGCACAATCAAAGCAAGGTATCATATGTCAAAACTAAACAAAACTATTAAATTACAAGCAACAGAGTACTGTAGACTCTTGTGATAATCTCAACAGAAACTAAAACAGACCTCTCGAAGAATTCAGCAAATGGTAACAGCAGTATTAGCAATCACCTATACACCAAGAAATAGAAATGACTGAAGCTCCTCTTCTGAAGCTGAAAAACTAGATGTGAAGAACCAAATGAGCCTTGCAAGAGTTTTAGTCATGTTCCAGAAGCTAAACTAGCAAACTTTGAAGAGCTGCAGTTTGCTTCTAGCCACAAAAAACTTCAGTCTCACAGAATTAAGAAGACGATGTTTCTACAATGTTGTCCTAAACGTTCCCCTCTCTTTTTCTGGAATTGGGCCCAAGGGAGAGGTTGTAACCTTACACCACTGATTTCCAAGAGGATGATTCTCTGTGATTGCACCTGCTGTTTAAAAGACAGCTCAGTTAACTGAAATTAGTCACTGACCAACATCAAGGAAACAAAATTTCAGCTTTTTCCACTACATACCTTGTTTTGACTCCTGACCTTCCAGCTTGTTGTCTTCTCTCAGAGAAGAAGTAGAGTCTACACTGTTGTCCTGCCTGAAAACAAATAAGATGACATTTTAATCTACGTCTTTTACAGTTTAAGAGAATTTTTCTAAGAAATGTTTACTTTACTAAAGAAATTACATGGTGGTAAGCCAACAGGCCAGCTACAGTATGAATAAAGGCAAGAGGAACACACAGAGTGCTAAGCTAGGCACTTGAGAATAAGCTTTTTTTTTGCCTTTGCCTAGCAATACACAAGGATAAAGCAAATATTTCCACTAGTCTTTCAGAATAACAAACCTTGCTGATAGCCTTTTCCCAGTATTAGAAGCTTTTCTCTAAAACTCAGAATAAATTGTTACACAGTTAAATGATTTGAACAAACTAGTTTCAGTTGCATTCAAATACTATATACTGTATTTTTCGAAACTAAGCAGCTATTTTCATGATGTTACTATCACTCCACCACCAGCCACTTCTCCTACATCACAATCTCGAAGTTTCACAAAGGGCCACATTTTAAAACAAAAGGCAACTCAACTGTTAAGCTGTATTCAGTATCTGCATTTCTTTATTTATTCTATTTAAAGATTTCTACCCATGGCCTGTAAGGTTTCAGCTGCTTTATAAAAGGGATAAGATATACTTCTGTGAAATGTTTGTGTCCTTCAGACATTTCACACCTACTAGTTATACGAACTGTGAAAACACTACGATATATACAGGAATAAGGAAGGCTGAAGGACCCAGAATCACAGGAAGAGTTCAGCTGCCACGTTTAGTGAGTCTCTTGACAGTAGAATTACCAATTTCCTACCCTGAATGTCGGTGTGGCATTAGTTTCATACATATTAATATAGAATCAATGCAACTATCTTGCCTGTGGGAGATAAACAACACTATAAAAAGGATAGTAGTATTCTGGTATCACAGGTGTAAATATAATGACTTTAACAACTTGTTTTTCAGTAATGGCCTGAAAGCTTTTCCTAAAATTGAACACAGATCTATTTTCCCCATGCTCTCAAAGATATAATTTTTTCAGGTGTCCAATGACTATGCCAGGAGGGAGAACATTGTAATGCTTCTAGCTATATCGGTCTGAGAGATAGAGTTGTTTTGATTGCTATTTCCTTTTCTCTAGGAACAAAGGTTACACATCAATAGACTCTTCTGTTTCTCCCACTTTTTTGCACCCATTGCAACATAAATGTGTATGGCAGCATGCAATAATTGATTAAGGAGAATATGCAGCTGTTTTCATATGCACACAGAACCTGGAAAGTATTTTTAAATGTTCTGCACCTTACATAAGGAAAGGGAAATGTACTGCCCACTGCCACTATAATAAACTAAGAGTAGACTATTTACTGTGATGTATTTTTTTCAGAACTTTGTGGTATGTATCCTTTCACACTGCTTTCCTATTCAGTCAGCTCCAGAAGTATTCTCTCAACCTTTTAATTTCTGTTGGACTATCCATTCCCAGACAAGGCTGAAAGAGAAGTAATGGATGCAAACTAGATGTACAAATACCTATTCTGAGCAGGAAGTTCTGTACATATGGCTAACCCTATGAGAAAATTATTTAAACTTTACCTCTTCACAAACAAAGAGAGTTTGCTCATTTATTTTCTATTCCAGTCATCAGTCTTGTACTACAAAGGCCAGAGGTGTTGCAAGATGGATTACAGTCCTCACCTGTTAGATGTAAAATAAACCCAGAATTCAACAAATAATATTAGGTCTGTTGTATGTGACGGTTTGGACACATTAACCAGTCTCAATCTTCCTGCTGTCACGGGGGAAAAGAACAACATGACACTACCATGTTCAATTTGTTAAGTGGATTGAGCAGAGGATACGCTGCAAGGAGAAGTTTTGCACTCATACACATGCTCATACAGTCAGAGTTAACTGAGACTCAGCCCATGCTGCTGGGTAGCAACGTTTCCCTACCCAACTCCATCACTGGGTGGTATTAGGCCAGATGCCAGTACAGACCAACAGTTAAATCTGTCCATGATGCTGTCACAACACACCTTCCCAGAAATTTCAGGTTTTGCTTTCCTGTTGCTTGCCAAGGCTTATTGGTAAGGCACTCAGTTCTCCATTGTACTGTCCTGGCCATTAGGTAATATGTTTAACGGTGAGTCAACATAAGCTCAAAGGCCCAGTGAGAAGCAGAGGAACCCTAGTAACTTCATCAGTGCAGAGGGATCACCCTGCCTGATTTGCTTCTAGGGTTGTAAAAGCAGAGCAACCAGCCCATATTCTGGGAATGAAACCTAGTAAGAGCAGTCAGCTAGTAAAAATCACCTTATACGCTGAATGGTGTTACTGTCTGCAGAAGCAAGGGGGTCTGTATAGGATGCTGGGGGACAGCATTTCAGGATTGCATAAAACATACTGGCAGATGTTTCTAAGGGGAGCATAGGAATGTGTAAGGCAGCACAGGATGTTTAGAGGAAGAATCAAGGGTGAGAAAGAGGAGAGTATGAGGCAGATTGAGAAAGAACAAGCATGGGGAAGGAAAAAAAAAAGGGAAAAAAAGAAAATAAAGGGCCAGAAGAGCCCTGGACCTGATCACCACAGTCTGTCCTGTCTTCTTATTGAACACTATTGCTATACTGTTTTTCCAAATGAGAGGATACTAGGTCATAGGGACCTGCAGGACTGCTGCCAGAAACTAGACAGAATGAAAAATGGGCATGTTTCCTCACGAAACTTCAATGTCACGCATCACTGTGTATGCAGATGCTTGTAATTCACCAGCAAACCTCAGGCTAGTTTAGCCAGCAAGTAGGATGAGAGGATGTCTAGGAAGGACATGGAACTGCTTGAGAGAGTCCAGCGCAGAGCCACTAAGATGATGAAGGGAGTGGAACATCTCCCTTATGAGGAAAGGCTGAGGAAGCTGGGTCTCTTTAGCTTGGAGAAAAGGAGACTGAGGGGGGACCTCATCCATGTTTACAAATATGTAAAGGGTGAAGGTCAGGATGATGGAGCCAAGCTTTTTGCAGTGACGTCCAATGATAGGACAAGGAGCAATGGATACAAACTGGAGCATAGGAGGTTCCATGTGAATATCAGGAGAAACTTTTTCACTGTGCGAGTGACAGAGCACTGGAACAGGCTGCCCAGAGAGGTTGTGGAGTCTCCTTCACTGGAGACATTCAAAACCCGCCTGGATGCGTTCCTGTGTGATGTACTCTAGGTGACCCTGCTCTGGCAGGGGGGTTGGACTAGATGATCCTTCGAGGTCCCTTCCAACCCTAGAATTCTGTGATTCTGTGATTCTGTGAGAGGTCTGGAGGCCAGGTACCAATGTTACGTAGATGTTATGGTCAGAGACCAATTTCTGAGAGACCAGAGTCTGCAAGTAGACAAACTGAGGGACCGTAGCTCCACTAGACACCGAAGAGATCAACAGTGTGAGGGTCAGCTACCAGGGACGATCATAGGTCTGCATCAGCTATCAGAGACCTGTGTACACAAGGAGGTCTAATGATTTGCCGTACTTAGTACTCAACTCTTGACCAAAATAAGGCTGTGATATACCCTGCTCATAACTAAGAGCAAAAGGTGCCAAAGCTGCCCCTATCCCATCCTCCCTCACATGCACGCTTCATCATTTTGAAATGAGTAGTCACCCCTGCACTGGACAGCAGTGTGTCACTCACGAAAGTCTGATCTTGCAGAAATAGTAAACCAGCAAGAAACTTCCCATCTCTGATATCACCAATGAAAAATTTCACTGATGAATTACAACCACCTCTTCAACAGAAAACTGAGTGACCTCTATGACTGAGTCACTAGCTGTGAAATTTTAACAGCTACAGAAAAAAAAAATATCAACTGAAAAAAAAAAATCACACATCAAAACTTGCTGTAAAGTTTCTTCCTGTTGCCTTGACACTACCACTGATTACAGTGAAACCAAGTTCCTGTAAAGACTACCTACTGTCAGCAAAAGAATTTTTTAGAACCTTAAAGGACTTTCACAGCACCTTCAGCTCATCCAGAATTGACTGGATTGGACAGTAATGCTGTTGAACTTCTATTCCATTCAATAGGCAGGCATTCTGCACCACCTTGTGGCCAAGCAGAAGCATTTCAGGTCCCAGTTCAGTTTTGCTCTCAACTTTTTAACCTTGTTTAGTTTGTTAGTAAGAAATATTTTTCCCTAATTACCTATACCGCTGTATAAATTTCAGAAAGGATAGCATAACATCATGTCTCTAAACAATGGGAGTAGAAGATAATGCTAATCTAAAATTAAGGCAAAATATACAAATTCAATACTCTCCTCTTTCAAGCCATGCTAATAAGTGACCACAGTAATTGTGAGTTCTCTCTTTCTATGTCTCTAAACTTACTTCTCCCTCAGGATGACAATTAAGTTCGAAGTCACTCTTCCAAGAGACAACCTCAGCATTTTTTTTAATAGAACAGCAGAAAGAAGCTAACTATTAGTTTGCTGGTGACAATGCTGCAAATTTAAGTTTGCCCTATGCTAGCTTTTCATGTTGGCATGCTCATGTTAGTGCAATGCTTACTTGGACTCGTGGATTTCGAACAGAACATATTACTTTCAGGAATCTGGATAGCAGTCAGAGAAATCTGGGTTTGAGGATAATTTGGTACCACAACTCCAGCAGATTATGCAGTAAAACAGCAGCACAGGTTAGGAAAAGGAGTACTGGTCAGGGAAGTGGACAGCTAAGTATTAAGACAATAGCATTGCAATACTGGTGGCTGGGATTCCAAGCTTCAACAGTAACTGGGATTGGAGACAAGCAGGAAAGGTTTTGTGACAAAATAAAAATATCTGAATGTATTGGACTAGAAGACAGTCTGGCAACATGAGATACAGTCACGCTGATACTTTACTTACAGGGCTTTTGATTGTTAAGAAATATTCACCTAAATTTCTGGAGTAAGGCTTGAGATCAGTATTTCTGCTGCTTTTGACATAAAAGTGATGTACCTTCCTAAATTAAAATTTGCCCTTGCAGTTCCAAATCTAAAAAATATTTCCAAAAGTGTCAGTCATTGTAAGCCTCCTGCAAATTTTTGGTCCAAGGCAAGTTTTCCATGACAAATGAGAACTAAAATAATTAACAGCAAGCAATTTTTTTTTAAAGAAAAAAAAGAAGGAAAAAAGTCTTTATAAAGTAGCGCTCTTCAGGAAAGGTATCCCAAATGACAGATACTAATCAAGTATTTTAATAAGCTATGAAAAGTCCACCAGTCTGATTACAGGTGAAGTTTGAGGACAGCATGAGAACAGAAGACAGTGAACAGATGCCAGATACTAGTGTATCTGTTCCGTGCCTCATGTAGCCTAAACTTTCAGTGATTCCAAATGGTGAGCTAACCAAATCATCCTAGAGGGGTAAATATCAGACAGCAACCGCATGCTGGTGAACAGCCCAGGAACCCAGGAGCAAAACACTTTAAAACACAGCAAGTCTTTAAACTGATAACCTTTATAAAACAAAACAAGCAAAAACTGTACTCATGACTGCAAAGCAGTAAAAAGCCCATAAACTCTTGAAAGAGCAAATATTTTTCACACAGTGAAAAAAACAAGCAGATTCTATTGTCAGAGCAGAAGATCATTTACTCACATTATGCACATGAACATATGATCACTATAATATTAGCATGCTTGTTCTTTTAATACGTTTTATTACTACAAAAAATAATTTGCTTTCAGCCCTTCTGTTAGAGGGTATTTTAAGAGCCAATTCAGGGAACAGGAAAGAAATAGCTCAAGAACATGCTAATAGAACATGCTAACACCTTTTGAATGAGATAGGAAGAATGCCTGCTTCGTTTTGCAGGACATTAATTGGCTTAGTCTTTTCAATTAAGTATCCATCACTTAGTTGGAAGCCAGGTACACAGCAACTTTTTTGGTTTAATGGTATTTCACTGGAGACGGTAACACAGAAACAACAAAAATCTGAGAACTGCATAGTTAAAAGTCCACACAGAGCCCACAAGTAATGAAGCTTATCTATAGTATAGCAGTTCCCAGTTACTGGCCAACATAGGCCCTGCTTCTTCAGCTCTTCATGTTTATTCCAAGATTTCTAGAGTTCAACTCAAAAGAATCCAGTAACAATATAACAAATAAAGTGTTTTACACACTAATGGAAACATGTGAAGCTTCTACAGAGCTGAAATTGCAGAAAAGCCTCAATTTCCAGTTCTGGTAGCAGAACGAGGATATGTGCATCAGAAAAAGGAAGGTTCAATATACATTTACAAAAACTTCAGACAAAGATCTAGAATTTCGCAATACTCAGAGAAACTTCTCCAGATCCCCAACAGTTTTATAGGTACAGACAGGAAGCAGGTCTTCAGAGACAGACAAGTATTTGCCTGTTTTGGGGAAAAAAAGACACAGTACAAACTATAGCCTTCTAAAAAAACTGTAGATTTTTTATACT
Organism: Aegotheles bennettii; assembly: GCA_013398125.1. Lineage (NCBI taxonomy): Eukaryota > Metazoa > Chordata > Aves > Caprimulgiformes > Aegothelidae > Aegotheles > Aegotheles bennettii. The sequence goes on from VZRW01005945.1 coordinate 96,256, forward strand.
TGTAATTTCTTCAGATGTATTGATCTAAGCTTTGTGAATTTCTATTGATATAGGGATATTGCTGAAGGAATAAGTTTGTTGAATTTCTTTTTAAAGAACAATGATGAAAGAAAAACTGATGTTTCCAATCAGTTAACAAGTTTTTGACTAGAGTAAGATTTGCTATTCACATTTTCCCTTGCCACATTTACAAGCCCATGAAAACAACTAAGACAAGTCAGATTTAAAACAAAAAAGCTTTAGCATCATTAACAGAATGCAGGAAAAAAGTAGTCATTTACAAGAAAACCACAAGTAATGAAGACAAACTAGGAAGAACCAACAGTGAGAATATAAACAAAGAAACTGCCCTTTTCATTCTGGAAAGTCTTTCCTCTTCACAGGGCAAAGAAATTCACCCATTTAAACTGAGATGATGATTAAAAGCACAGGAACGATTACAAACAACTGAAGTTTAGCTGAGCAATGCAGTTTTCACTATTTTTTCACTGTTGCATCTTTAGCCTCCCTGCCCACTGACTGACTTGTTGCTGTTCTGGCTGAAAGAGACTTCTGAAGTTTTGCAAACTTGCATTTATATTTATTGACATATAGGTTGCAAAAGAAGTAAGCGTAAATTCCCAAAGATTAGACTTATTTACTAAAAAGGGCTTGTGACATTTTACAGATGTAAAAGAACAATATTGCTCTACTTGCTGAGCACTAAGCTTAATGACTAAAACAAAAACTTACTTTTCCTCATTTCACCTGTTTCTTCCTATCCCTTCTCCAATATCCAAACAGCTTTCTCGTTTTGTTTTTTTGTTAAAAATGGCACACAGCTGAACCTGTAAGCCAAGGTTCTGAGATATCACCTATGTGTGTAGCATACTACTTTTTAACCCACTGCATTAAAAGAAGAAAAGCCACAAATCCCACATCAACATATCTTGCCTGGCCAGTTTGGATGGGTCTGAAATATTGAACTATCAGCACGGAGATACAAGAACCAGGGGCACCTCAACCATTCTGTTCACCGGAGAAAGCAATCTGCTCTGTAACTTTGATCAAAATCTCTACGTTTCTTATGTATATTTTTAAGCACAATTTTTTCTTGATTTTGCTGTCAGATCCTGCTCACATCTTTCTCAACACTAATGTAAGGTGATCTAGCTTTGTCAGGTTTTGGTAACTGCAGCAATGGTTAAAGAACTTGGTCTGTTTTAATTCTACTGTACTTCAACACAGCTATGAGAAAAGGCAGACAACACTTTGGTTTACTCACTGCTTATGCCTGGAATATTACCTGTACAGCGTAAAAATAGTAGACTCCCAGACTGCAATTTAGAGTCTATCGATGATGTTTTCCTGGAACTCCTACTTGCATGGGCAAAGGGGTTGTTAAGTGTCTTCAGATACCCGCTAGATAAAAAATGGTAAATCCTGTCTGTCTTCCTTGTTTTGTTGTTTTATTATGTGACAATAACAATTTCCCCTTGTTAGGTTTTTACCAGCTGAAATTATTACTTTATTTGCATATAAGCAAGACGTACCACATCTACTGTAGCCGAGTTCACAAACACATGTCCCAACGGTAGCTTGCAGGCACAGAACTGTCTTCCTGAAACCTAGCAGCACTAATTCTGCCATACCTCTAAGACTAAGAACATTTCATGTATTTTGCAACAGGAAGGTGCTTGTGAATTAGGCCTTCAAAAAAATAAAGTAATTTCTCCAGAAATCAAAATCCCAGAGCATTTTTCATGGTTTCCTTGGCCAACAAGTTTGTCTTCTCATTCTATGTTCACTGGCAAAACTATCACTTAACAGAGACTCCATTACATAAAGAGAGCTGATATTTAGTGGTTTTAGGTTCTGAAATATATTGCTTTTTTTAAATAGCCAGCAGAGGGCAATCTTGAAATTAAGAAAAATAGTCCACACAAATGGGTGTACTGACACCATTCACAGATCACATAGGCAACAAATAGCAAAGGGGAGATACAGGCACAAAGCAGTTCCAAATGGAACCCTAGAAGAAATAGTGTCAGAGGGTACTAAAATCTGTATCACATGAGAAAAACTGAAACACCACTTAATATCACTCCATTTTCTAGTGTATTTGCATGATATATGAAGAGACTTCATTGGGTAACTTCATAAACTGTTCTGAACCAAAGACAGAATCAGAACCCAGGTCTCCGTTAAATCAAAAATACTGACCAGAATGTGAAATTCTGATCACTATCACTACCCTTCCCATCCTTGGTGTTCCTATTTAGTAGGTCTAGATGAACTAACTAAATCAGCAGCCAAGAGGTATTTTAGTCTGCCCAGCACTGGTGTATTAATTGTCTCAGAAGTTTATTAAGTTTGTGTGCTGAATCTGTGGACCAGCTGTTATCAGGTCAGCAATTAGAACAGAAAAGCTTATTGTCTTCTACAAGCAAGTCAGACTCAAAATCTAAATCACTGCAAGTGATAACTAGCAACTTTCTCTTTCACAGAAACTGTCAGAAAGTTCATCCATTCCACAGAGAAGTGACTTAGTAATACACTACACAAGACTTGTCTTTAAAGAACAGACAAGTATTTAAAGTAAAGGTTGGCCTTTACAAAACTGACAGATGCCAACCTGAGAATAAGCCAGAAGCCTCTGTTCTTGAAACTCTAGACACTCTACAACATCCCTAACAGAGAACACAGGAACAGGTGAGTGTCAGTGATGCTTCAACTGGGGCAGGAATGAGGGACCAGAAAGAAGAGTAGAAGAGAACGGAAACATCTCAGCTGAATTGAAAATAGACTTGCACAATTCATTATTCTAAGCTAGAGAGGGTTACTCGACCTGCTTTTGCTCACTCAAAGTGGGTTAACCTAAACCACATTACTTCACTTCAGCTGCAGGCTAGGAGTGTGCACATGTTCAATTACAACCTAGTTGATGGGTGGTAACACCACTATGAAACCCAGTTATGTGCTCAAGACACATTAATGTTATAAAGTGACAAAGCCATGTTTATAAGCTTAGTGCTTGCTAGCAGTCACAGCTCCTTGTCATTCAACTAAAGTAATCACATAATTAAGCATACAGCAACCAGGTCTCCCAACATTACATTTGGTCATCTCATTAAAAATCTCTGTATTGTTCAGTATTTTTAAATTAAGTGTTTTGTCTTTTACTCACTGACTGACTGATTCACCTCCAGTCTTGTCTCCTCCATCTGCCTCCTCGTCAGTATCAGAATCAGCTCCAATCTTGCCTAGATATACACAGTTTCAAACATGAAAATTTAGGCAGGTAATACAATTAATGCTATATAGTTAAGCTTACTCTTAATGTTAACTCTCTTGCAATCAGCAGAAGAGGGTTTCTTTTCCCAGCTAAAGCAGATGTTCTAAAACTAGACTCAGTCAAAAATAAAAAAAACGTATTTGTGAATTTTCTGCTAGCCACATGGTTGGCATTATTCAGTCAGACTGCATTACAAAAAAGCCCCAGCAGAATAGCTAAGTACAATACTATAGGCACTAAAAAAAAGCACAGGAGACAGAATTAACTGAAGGTACTCCACAACATTCAAGATCTGAAGAGCTTCACTGAACTGAGAAGGCAGCAATGTTGACAGATAAATTCCACCACCCTTAATTATCAAGTGGAATTTCAACAAGATACTGAAAAGCTGGAATGACATACTCTTAATCAAATAAATGAACCACGTGTCTCAGCAGAGCAGAGGGATCCACCAAGAATCTTTCGACTACACTGAATACTATACTGCAATTGCTAATACAGCTGAACTGGTATTGGTTTGTCAGATTTCCCCTGCAGAGAACCAGGAAGCAACTTAATGGCAGTTTACATAAAATAAGGGATTTCAAACAATACTTTTACACTCCTAGCTTTGTTTTTCCCATGAAGTCAAAAGCTTTGTTCTTAGTTTGGATACTAAGGAAAAGAAGCTCACACTACTGTTTTCTGAACGTGTCCCTAACAGCTTCTAAATCAATGGACAATTTCATCCAAGCTTAAAAGATGAGAACCAGCATATATAGAGAGACACACAAAGTAGTATGTATTTGTGTATGTGTATTAGTATACACACATACATTACATATACAAATGCTAACATATATTGCATGTGCGTATATTTAATATATATGTATACTGATATATACACTAATATATACTTGTGTGCGTGTGTGTGTGTGTGTATATATATATAAGTAGCAAGAAACAGAGTGAAAACCCAGTTTAGAGGCAGACTATCCTCTGGTGTACAGTGATGCCTAAAAGTTTCACTCATACCTTCAAGTATCTTCAACAGTTTTTTTTCAGATAACAGCTCCAACTGCTCCAAGCAAAGCCTTTTGATTTCTTCCATGGAACAGTTCTAGGGAGACAGATAAGACAGACCACAAGCTACTAAAAATTTCTGAGGACAGAATAATTATGAATGGTAAGTAGTACTCCAACTCTACCAAATGAAGAGTTAACCCAGGCTGCAAGTCCCTTCCCCTGATCTGCACTGATGCAACTGCCGAAGAATGCAAGGGAGGTGTTTCAGTTTTGACAACTACCAGAAATAATGTGGTTTTTTTCTGAAAAAATAAGCAGTGCACACTATCAGTTATTTGACCCATGGAGTTTTCACTGTGGATGCAACACTGCGCAGTAGAAATACTGTGCCCTATGTGTGAAGCATGGAACACCAAACAACTGTAGCCCTGATTACCCCCAATTCTCCATCACTCGAAAGCAGGTGAATTACACAATTTAGCCTGCCAAAGACCAGAGCCAACTGTTGAAACCAAGTTCACGAACTGGAGCAAACACTGCTATTGACAACACAGCAACAGTTGTATATCAAAATAAAGAAAACATAATAAATATTTAAATTATGATCCATTTCTCATGTTTAATATATACCACACGCTGCCAGAGGTTTATGTGTATCTAGTTACCTACACATCTTTCATATCACCTACTGTCTGTCCTCCTGGTGAAATAAAGTGATAATGTCACACTTTCAAGTGAACTACGATACCACGTACAAGCACCACAATGAGGAAGTGCTGAGCATATTGTAACACTCACGACCCTACTATAGGTTTGATTCTACACCATCACACAACTTCGTTTCAAACTCAGTAATGCCTTTGCCTCCAGCTGCTCCAGACCTCTTTCGTTCTCCCAGAGACCAGAAATGGATGAGACTGTGTGCAAGTCACTACACGTTTAAAAGGAAGAAATCCTACCTCACTTTTATTAATAATATGACTCACAAAGATAAAAATTAAAGACAAAAATTTAAAAACTATTAACAAACACCACACAAATGGCATTTTACCTACAGCCTCTTCTTCTGTATAGGCTGCAAGCCTAATTTATTTTTACCAAGTCCTGCAGTTCACAAGACTCGAAAAGTGTATGTTCTAAGACAGTAAAATTCTAGCAATACTACTACTAAAGTCCACACAAGTTAAGGCTTCAGAAGCTGTTTATCAAGAAGGGTTTTATTTGCATTTATCTCAAATGTTAATACCACATAAAGAAATTCAGCTGACACAAACAGAAATCAACTTTTATTAACAAACAAGCATATTATTAATAAATAATACTACTGAATTTACTCCATGCAATTATGAAACTGCTTTTGCATTTAACTGACCAGTACAGACAGATGGCACAGGAATAAGCAGCCTGCAGTTAGCAACAGCTGAGCAGTGGAAAAAGGCATAAGCTAGAATAAGTGCATAAGATTTTTCAGAAGTCTCAGTTTCAGAGACTTGATATAAACTTTATTTAAGAAATACACAGGCAGCTTTTATGATGGGAGTCCACTAAACTTGGGAAATAAACATGGTCTGCTACACAAGCACTCAAGCTTGTAAAAATTATATAAATGATAAGTGTATTTCAGTACCTTTAAAATATCAGGCAGCATCTTCTGTAATTTTTTCTCCCCTATGACACAGAAACACTGATGAAGCATTTCTTTTTTGTCTGCAATGTAGAAACTGACAGGCTTAAGCGACACACTGAGGTCTAATCCTCCTTCTTCTATATCACTGGGTTGTTCAGCTTCTTCCACTTTGTCTCCAGATGGCACATTGCATTTGGCTTCCTAAAATTAAGGAGGACAAGTACAATTTTCACATTTTGTAGAGAACTAGAGAAGGAAACTTACAGCTTCATTTGTGCTTGCGTTTTAGCTTGCCAGGTGGACTGCATTACAGCAGTTACATTTGTGGTTGCTGAAGCCATTCTTACACTAGGGGAAGTTTAAAAAGAGGCAAAAAGTACTTTTGAATATTAACCGGGAACTATTACCTGCAAACACCTAGCTGCGGATCACACACGAGAGGACGTTTTAAGGCAGAAATACACCTGTTCCTAGGAAGGAACCGCCGCTGAGCTGCTGGAAACACTCCGGCAGCCCCCAGCTGGTGCCGCAGCAGACCCGCACG